>JAHQZX020000005.1:0-30142 GCA_019804575.2 Pseudotulostoma volvatum | reverse complement strand
GAAAGCAGTGGCAAAGAACATAACTCTTAACCGAAGCTTGGGTATACAATCAAATTTTTTGCTCATCCCTCCCTTATTGCTTCAGGGCTGCGCTCAACATGGAAATTACTGGTACTACCTCTTCTTCGAGCCATGAGCTCGAAAATACCGTGTCCCCACATCTCGAATGCAGACATCGCTGGGATAGAAAGAATATTAATCGCCATGCGGGAGAGGCGTGGGTATCGTAGTCGTTGCTGCTGTTGGCACCACCATTCGAGCGCAGTCGTAGTGGGAATCTTGATAGGGTCAGCCCCGATAAAAGATTCCCAATCATCGGCGAAAATTTGCACCACGTTAAGATGTTGCTCAAGAAGATCATATTCAAGACGAAAGCGCTACACCGATATGAACTGGAAGAAGTCTTGGGTTAGGACAGTGCTACCAAAGCTCAAGCATCTCTGGGAAGAGAAATATGCTATTTTCGAAGAAACCATGGGTCTAGCCTTATCGCACCAGCCGCCTCGCGAGCCTGATGAATATGATCTTCTTGAGCAAGATCTTAACGTGGTGCAGGAATCTTTTATCGAGGCTGACCCTATTGAGATTCCCACTATGACTGCGCTCGAATGGTGGTGTCAACAGCAGCAACGACTACGATACCCACGCCTCTCCCGCATGGCGATTGATATTCTTTCTATCTCAGCGATGTCTGCAGAAGCAGAACGGGTCTTCTCGGGCGCACGGCGCCAAATACTATGGAGTAGGGCTAGCTTGGGAGCAAAGACGGTGGAGCAGATGGAATGTTTAAAACATTGGCTGGGGAAGGGGTGGCTCGACCAGCTTAACGTTGATCTACCACTGGAGGAAAGCGCAGGCCAGGGCGCAGCAGAGACTGAGGGCATAGGTATCTAGCGGATAGTGATAGTAGTAGTTGATAGCCAAGGAGTGGATAACTTTAGTCCGTGCTAGTCAGCTAAATACTCTACGTTTTTTTCTCAATATCCTCAATGTTTTCTCAATAATTCAATACTCAATACTCAATACGGAGTTCTTCAATATTGATTTTATTCAATATGGAGGCATATTAAGTATTGAGTACCGAATACACCTCTGCCGGCCTCCCCACGCTTGTCATCAGCTAGGTATATATTGTCTTGGCCGACCTACTCTAGCTTTTGAGGCTAGCTCCAGAGCTACCAAGCCCCTCCTTTATCTTGCAAGGGTAGTTTACGGTGGCCTAACCAAGTTCTTCGCAGTAAAAACACTTTCCTTCTTTCATCAACTGCTCCTTGGTTGCTTATCCAGTCTCCCCTTTCCTTCAAGTGTTCCCCACTGAAGCCAAGCTGCTCCTTCTGTTAACACCCTTTGAGGCACTGGTACGGCGGTTTGTAAAGTTGGGGTAACTGATGTCATCATCAGTGTTGGTCCTGCGGCGTCTGACATCTTCATTGATCTCATTCAATGACTGGACAACCGAACTGGCGTAAGTATAGTATTGGTCGGATGTTTTATCGTATCGGCGTGTGATGCACATTTCCCGTACTTTATGAGTCAAGAGTAGATCAAGCTCCGGTTAATACTGATTCTCAGGAAGTTGTGCTTCTCCGGCGTGGTGCAAGAAGCGGGCTAGCGACCAATGTGAAACCATCATCAATCCCCATAGGCAAATTCCGCAACTTACTTTGAGCTTCAATGTGACAATAAGGGTTACAGAGAGCACAGATAGTGTATTATTATACATCTTATTAACGGCTGGTATAGATTGGTTGCATCATCGCGGATGCGAGGTTCAATAGCTGACGGAGCAAGGCCAGTTGCGCATGAGATCAGATAAGCGCATTTCATGTCCTCAGTCTCAAAATAATCGGCGTTAATTGTAAGCTTGTTCTGAATTTCGACAAACCGATCCTTGAATCTAGAAAGAGTCCTTTCCATCGCTCAGAATAGGTAGATGGTGGATTGGAGAACTTCTAGGATCTGCGGTAGTTCACTGGCTGGACAATTTTCTACCGAGAACTAGCTTTTTCTAATTGCAATTCCGCGAAGGCATTGCGATATCGGTCCCGCTTAGCACTGACATCATCTCACTCACTACAGAGCTCCTCTATCTGGTTGTCCTTAACATTCACACGTACGGTGATGGTAATAACCTCGTCCTCAAGCTTCTTGGTATGGTTCACAGATTCAGTAGTGCTATCTGTTTCGGTATCAGATCTTGTACATTTTTCAAATTCATAGATTCATCATTACCTGCTCTGGAAATTAAGGTCGAGCTGAGTGGTGTCTCGTAGCTCTTGAGGAACTGTGCAACATATGCATCGAAATTACACAGCCTAAGCTTCTGCGGATTTAGAATGGCATTGCAGGCCAGCACGTTGATGTGTCAAAACAACGTCAATAGATCATGGGCATGCTTCCCTCCGCCATTAAGGATATTCACGACCATATACAAGTGGTTCAACAGGATATGCCAAAGCCCCAGTACAGGAGAATCCACTTCAAGTTATGGCTTTCTATCAAACTAAATCACTTGACCACAAAGGAGAAACCTAGGTCGCTCAATGTAGTACTAAGTGACTTATATAACAATCAACAGGCACGCATATTGATGCTTATATTGGCCGGATTTTGGTGTCGAAGTGCCTTACAACTGCAGATCAGAGATCTAGTCTTCTGATGATCGCCGTAGGCAAAGACTGATCCCCAAAGTCTTTTCCCGGCATAAAACCTAGTTGGTTGACGAAGATATACAGTCTCTAGCATTCAATGGATATCATCGATTGCTGATTCGCTAGTCAGAATTGCCGCAAGCAGAGCATAGAAAGTACTAGGTTCTTCAACTTCAATAATGTCAATAGCTAAAAGCTGAGAATAGCGTAGACGGTGAGGGTGGCTATGTTGACACTTGAAGGTAAAATCGATTTTACACTTAAATGTAAATAGCCCCAAAGATAAAGAAGTTGAACAACTAGCTCTCAATATTGTCACATTCTTTTAGAGAATGAAAATTCAAATGGCTTGACAGGTACGGTTGACCTTATTATAGAATAATCCAGGTTAGTTCTCGTAAAGAGCCTCTGCGGGACATGGAGGAATCAACCTTGTTTCAAAAGACAACCCTTCACTTAAAGACTGGAGTGTATGATAGCCATCTATAAGATCTAACCCATAGAGTACTTGGTTACTCTATCGCTTCAAACCAGGGTTCTTCATAACAAAAAAAGGCCTAGGGGGTGGCGAAGGTGTTAGCCGTCTCGCAGTGGTAGATGACGACTGAAAATTTGACACAATTTCAGAAGCTATTCGTCCCTATACGTGAAGCCAGTGATCCTTGACTGAACAGATCCTTTGTACCAGTGAAGACAGTGCATCCCTCTCCGCCACATTCGTAGCATATAAGAGTCTAATATCGATCATTGAGGTATCTACTTGGTCAAACTTTCCAAATATCTTGGAGTTAGCCACAGTCTGATCAAGCTCATCTGTACATAGTCCTCCATCGCCAATTGTCAAATTTTTGGGTTCAGAATAACTGACAACTGACAGGGAAGACTCTTCTTTCTCTTAAAGGAGAATATTGGCCAGTTCATCTCCCATTTTCCTTTGTCGCAAGCTATGCCCCCCTCTTGCAATTTCGAAACTATAATTCTCAGGACTAGCCAGCTGGCAGCGACTACCACAGAGCTTGTTCAACACCTAATCTACCCAACAAGTCAACGACCGGAGGAAGTCACCAAACGACGTGTGTTATCGCCCCTAGTGGCGCTATCTCTGTGAACCCAGCTTTCAAGCAACCGGCTGGGGTATTCGGAGCGGGCTGGTTCTTCATGACTATCAACACCGAGATGGCCTGTTCAAGATCGAAAAGCTCATCCGTGATGGAGGCTAAATCCTCCTCCTCCGAACAGGTGATAGAGCTAACCTGAGGCTATTAATTCGATATGGCAACATCTTCAATTAGGACTAATTTGGTCATCAACGGGAAGCTAGAGTAGGAGGCCAAGCAAGGGCGACTTACATCCAGAACAAACTCGACTCTTCAACACTAGGACCGGGCTGTGAGAAGGACTACCGGTAGATTGCGTGAGTTAGCCGGTTGTGCGTGACTTAATAGGGACTGGCCGCGATGTATGAGGAATGCAGGCGGGCAGAACGTCACAAAGAGATTGAGGGATGGACCAAAAAATGTCATCAAATGGTCATTGGCGGACCAGAGCAATCCAGGTTGGACCTTCCTTTTTTTTTTAGTAAATCAAGTCAGCTTTGTTTGCATAATTTGAGACTAGGCTAAATTACATAAACAAAGCCAACTTGGTCCACAAAAAAGGGTCTGAGCATCTGAGACAAAGAAAAAAATGAAACAAACAAATAAAATAATGGCGTAACAGAAAACGATCCTATTCGTTACCGAAAGGAGTATACATTTTTAATTTAACTCGGAACCACTTTCCGGAAGATCCGGATGATGGCGTTTCTTGTTGCGAGACCGCAAAATTAGCGCGGGTATTTCCTTACCAAATTTTCATACCACTAGGTTGCTTTTTTCCTAAGCTTTAAAATCATCTCTAAGCCTAATCAAGTACTACCCTCTAATCAAGGTGATGTCGATAAAAGCCCCGGATACCTCCGGATTCATCGGACCACTTACAAATGTAAAGAGCGGTCGCTGAAATCACAATTTTTCAATCGAAGCGGCAATTCCTTTGCTCGAAACTTCCGGCTAGCCCTTCTATTCTTGTGAAATTTTGGGAAAGCATCGCCAGAAACCGAATCATGAAAAATCCAGAAGCAGCTCGATGTAATCATGGTTGAAATCTTATGGTTTAAAAAGGTACCCAATGATATAGGGTTAGGTATCTTACGTTACGTTTCGGTATACTAGCCGTAAAGAAAAAAATTTTTTCGACAGGACCTTACGGAAGGAAATTTACCCTCTTTAATCGGTTATTTCCATATTATAATGGGTACTAAATAATGAGTTGGCAACATGGATGGCACGAAAATGATAATGGTTGGCTTTAGGCAAGCCCCCCATCTCGCTACCAAGACACCGTCTTTTCCTCATGGGACCTCCGTAACAGCCCGACAAGCAATATTATAATAATATTTTTCTTGCCCTTACTATCATAGTAACTATGTAACATAAGTATGTAGCTATCATATAGTACATAACGGACCAACTGTGGGCAATACCTACCTAACCATGTAGTAGTTGCGGTCACAGGTGTACACCGTTAAAATTGTACAACATCGAGAAGATCTGTTAGCGCCGCGCTCAGCCTCCCATAGAGTGCTTGAGTACCGAAATCAAGCTCCGTAGCTAAAGCAAGTAAAAATGTAGGGCATAATAATTTTAACCCCTGCGATATTGGGTTCTGCTGTTTAACGCGCTCGCGACCTAGTATTTGCAACGCGTTGACGTTGTTGTTCCTGCATCCTTTGGATCCCGAAGTCTTTTCAGCCGGTATCAAGGGTCCGCTTTAGACAGAACGTGGCCAGGCAGAAATACCACCGCATTGAATCCGACCCTGATTGCAAAATCCCCTACGGGTTCGTCCAAGCCTATAAATAACAGACCTCATATACCTTTTTCAATCCACAGTATCTACTCAAAACTTTCCTTACTTCTCGCTTTCTTAAGGAGGTGGCACCTAGGGATGGGACAAACTTTGGCATTCTCGTAGCCGGACTTCATCCGTTTGTTCAATCTTAAACTTCAATGTTGTCGCTTTGAGCGCTGTTCTATTCGGATAAAGAGAGGAACACTGACCAATATTCCTATCTGGCTTCGCTGACTATAAGTGCACAACAATGGCTGTCCTTATCAGACCTTCAGAGCATGTCCATATTAATTAATGGTCGAGTCTACGCTACGATAGACTGACGAGAAAATCAACCAAGTGGCATAACAACACTTGAAGCTCAAGAGGCTTTGAGAGGAGGCGAAATCAATAAATATCATAATGACATTCTTCTAGAACAGTTCAAACGAGAGAGTATCCCACCAATGACCCCTCAAAAATTTTTCGTCGGTTTATTGTTACTGCTGAATCTATTGGTGAAGCTTTGCGCACTGCCGGATTAGGATTTATTAAGCCACTTGTTCCCACACATCTTCCTCGAGCCGAACTTGAGCCGAAAGAGTACGGGAGAGATCATCTAGAACTTTGACATGCACCGAAGTGCTTCAATGTACTGTACATACTGTATTGATTGATAGGGACCTAGCTATAGTACCTTGGTAGTAAATCTACTACTAGTAGTAGTCACTAGTGCACCACACCTACTAATTACCTAGTGCATGTCGATGTCATATGAAATGTAATGAAAAACACAACTAGATATATAGAAGCAGATCCTTAGCCTGTCACTTTGTACTATCAAGTCTATTTCACGCCCAATTCGGATCCCTTCCAGGCTCATGCAGGCTGCGAACACCCTAGTCAGGACAAAGCCTGCGTCCTGCGCAGTACAGGTTCGTGCACCCTGGTGATCACGGTGTCCATAGGCTAGCTATGAGTAGCCCACACCCAATTCCTCTCCACTTTAGCGACCAGAGTGGCCGCCACTCACTCCGATCCTCAGTTATTTCCTTCGCAACCTTGAACTGGGGGAGAACCCCCTGGCGGATGAGCCAATGGTGTGACTACCTTCAGCCCTTTTTCTTTGTTGAGCACCTTGCCGTAGCCCATAGTGCCAGCGGTAACCAGTGAGGTTAGAACAGAACTTGACCACACGCTCGGGTGTCTGCCTCTCTCCTCCACCTCTGGTACCTCAACCTGGATGGGCCTAACAGTCGTGCCCTGTTCAAGTCTATGAGCAGATCCTTGTCACCTTGTCAACCTGTTAATTAGCATGTAGTGAGCTTGAACTGACCCAAAAGCATAAAAGTCACATATAACCAATGTATCGGCTCGCGAGCTTACTCACACCCAAGTAGTCCCTTTCTTTACTAAGTAACCTTAGTACTGAAATCTAACCTGCCGTTCAGAATGAGCTTATCCCTTCAAGCCATTTCAAGGTATCACAATTGAGGTTATAGCACCACCGGTGATGCACACTAGCTAACCCTATCTATACGATCGAATTCGATCTTCATTCATACTTAGGTAAAAGATTGGGTTCTGCCTTCATACAGCACTGCGAGTAACCAAAGTGCCTTTTTTTTGCTAGGAAAAGGTTTCTGATCCTTAACGGGGTCCATCTTTAAATCTTTCCATCATGCTCTTCATTAGCTTAGGCCATAATCCTATCATTTTTGATTTCTGCCCTGGGCCTGCCAGTCGTGCATCCAATAAAATACAAGTATCTGCCACCCCTTACTTCTCAGATGTTCGCCCGACTTCTGTAACAAATTTCCGACATCGGGCATAGGCGCCAGCCCATAAAGCAGCCGAGTGAGTTGCGTGTGCGATTTCCTATATTCTATAGTAATTTTCTCAGAACCCGCCCGCATGGTTTCTTAATGACAAAATTAGCCGTTCTATTAACCTCGGCTGTGCTTCTTATGTCAACATATTGCCTGTATCATAAGGTACAAGTCCAGGGGCACATAAGTCGGTGTCTTGAAGGATCTGCAAGCAGAGGTAGCTAAAAATCTCACCCATGATTTGCACTTATTTCGCTCGGGCTCGCCCACGCTAGTATTAGGCCAATACCGAGTCTAAGAATCTTGCATCGTCGGCTGCGTTATTATGCTGTATAATCGCCGTGCTTTAGATGATTGAGGCGCCCTATATTAATACTATGAGTCTAGTAAGAGTATTTAACTAGGTTTTTATCTTCATCGGGGGTCCCGCTAAATGTGACTTATACCAAGGACATCGACATCACCTACCTAGGGACTAAAACTATAGATATTCAAATCGCGTCCCTACTTTACAGATCTCAATCAGTTTAGAGCTTTATAAAGGAGGAAAGTCTCAAGCAGAGGATTGGGAAGACTTTCGTTAATACTTGCTTCAACTTCTGAAGCCTCTCTCGCCGATCTAGCATTTGGGAGGAGGCCATAGTGTCTCCCCGCAGGTACGGGGCTTTCCTACCTCCATAGTTTTCTCCACTTTGTTGAGGGGTGCGATTAGCTACTCCAGGCCCTAGCTTGGAAGTACTAGTAGCCTTCCTTTCTTAGCCTCCACATTTCAACTCTTTTCGCAATTCGGGAGGCTTCAGGGACATACCGTGAGTCTCTGCGTCCTTCAAGTACCAGACTTTATAGCATCGCCGAGGCATGAGGAAGCCAGAACCCTGCTTGTCCCTAGAGCCTTGAACGGAGGTATGTGCTTGAACGTATGATAGGTATATTTTCCTCCCTTGATTTAGCATCCACCAAACACTCAGAACTCGGCAAATCCAATGGAATCCGGAGAAGTTTAATACTACATTGCAAGCAGTGATAGTAGTACTTAACAAGATCATGTAGTGTTGGGGGCTTTCATGCACTACACTACCATGTCGGCCACAGAAGGTACCGCGGCACTTAGTGCAGTGCGTGAAGGCCCTATCTGATGGTCCTAACATGTAGCTGTCTCATTTGACAAAGGCACTGATAAAGCATCGGAAGACTCTGACCCCTCCGAGCCCAATGATGACTTGGACTAGATCAGGTGGGTAGGAATTGGTGAATAGTTGGCGTTGCTTATGAAAAGCGATCCGAGCTAAAGGTGCGGCTAATAAGGCTGTCTACAACCCGAGAGGCTGTCAAGGACGCAGCCTAGGCGTTTCCAAGGAGGTTCTCAAGAACGAGAGGATAACAGGTATAGAAAAGATCCGAGGCTTCAAGTCACCTTGTAGAAGAATGAAGAAAACAGGTAGATGTACTTCTTAGAAGGGATGGTTTAGAGATGTTCTAAAAAGATAGCAATGCTTGCCAAGAGACACTGTACTTTAGTCGGTTCAGCTTTCCATCAGGACCGGTTGGATGATAGGAGTTGTTTGTTTGCCGACCCTAACGCAATCTGCGTTAGGGTCTGAGGACTGAGACTGCCGTTTGCCCATCGATTTGCAAAATTTAGGTACTGTTATTGTACTGGGACTTACTGTACGGATGTATTCAAAGAAAATCGGTTCCGTGTGACGTTCCATTCACAAGATGATTCTCTCCCTCTCTCTCTCTCCATGATAATCGCGTCGTTCTTTTTATATCGATCCGTGATGTACATGTATGTACCACCCATGCAACAGGATAGCTGGAATCCAAATACTGCTAATAACGGGCCCTACTCCCCCGGTTCTATATATATATCGGGATTTTGCTCCTAGCATAAGAATAGAGAGTAGCGGTAAGCATGTTCACACAATATTATAACTTTCTGGAGTATAAAACCTCGGTTATGGTGGTCCCAATAGGAACGGTAAGTGCTCGCTTCAAGTTCAGGAGATTTGGTATCAGTAACGTATTTCTCTCTCCATGTGCGACCCCTTTTGACCACCTGGTGATTCACTAGTACTTATGAACGATGTGCATATTATATTTAACCCACGGAATTCGGCTCAAATCGGCATATCCAGGTGGAAATCTCCGTATAGGTACTGCAATAACTTGTATCTCTGTTTTATAAGGCTATAAATGATCTGTAAGTTTGTTAATATTAAACGGAATCAGCCATCTCAGTGCCCTTATTATTCAATAGGTTAATTTCAAGCCGCAGATACCGCAGGAATCTTCCTATAGATATGAATTTGGCTCTCACACAACCGAATTTTGCGTAGAACCCATGAATATAAATTCCTCGATTTAGCCCAGTTTAGGATACTCCTTACACAATAAGGCCACCAGTTTCCCTTCATTCCTCTCCAAAGTAATCAGTGATACATCTGCAAACAGAAACAATTCGTGCCTGTGTGCTAGATAGATCTTACATTTGCAGACCCTATTACCAATCTTTCATAAGGAAAAGCGATCATGGAAGGGTTTCGGTTTCCCCCATCAGATACAATGCCTGGCGACGACAACGTAATCTCAAATTCGACGGAATTTGAGTTACCAGAAGTGGGAGCAATGTTAGACGACAACTTGATCTCATCAGTCGATCCTGGACTCTTAACATTTGGAGAAATACCTTATGACGATAACGCCTTGGATCTAGCCGAGTTTGGGTTTTTACCATCTGATGGCGGACATTCGATCTCAGATTCAGCGGCCCTAGAAAGAGCAGTCGCAAACGTCGATTGGAAGTCAACCTTGGCGTTTAAAGCTATTATTCGTCTTGGTGCTCTGATTCCGATTCTACCGACTGAGATAACAGCGGCGAAACGTGCTGCTGAAAGGTGCAAAAGAAATCGCTGGGGACATTGTGCGGAGGATCTGGTAATTGGGTGGGAATTCGATCACGGACTAGTTGGGGAAATGTTAGAAACCGAAGCAGGATATGCTTCCCTTTTACTTATTCACACTTTGACTTCTGGGTCATCTTACTACATGGCGGCACTCTGCTTAAAAAAACTGATGGCCTTATTTAAGTTTTCATTGGAAGACATACCAAGCACTGACACCCTCCATCCGTTTGTTGCTTGTGTTTCTCCATTCATGTCTTGCGTTGGCTTTGGCTGTGCAATGAACGAACTTCGGGCAAGTGTAACATGGAGCTTGAACCAGAACGAAATTCTCCAGGAAGATAGCGCTTCCAACAGCCCTTCAGATCCAAGCCTTGGTCTCATTATGGAGAATGGCAATGTGGAGGAATTAATGAAATATTTCTGGCAACTGTGCATGGCTGCAACAGCCTCCCAAGAAATTGTTCTCCAGACAAATTCGAGGGTAGCATGGCTGGGCACAGCCGCATCACTGATTTTGAGTATTTCCTGCAAAATCGTCTACAATTCCCACACCATCTGGGAAAGGCCTCAACCTACCAGCGCTTCTCGAGGTGCAGTCACAATCATACTCGGATCATCGCTTACTCCCGAATTTTTTCTTACGGAGCCCTGGGAAAGTTTCCTAGAACTTCCCACTATTAACCCTACCGATTCCGAGAACGTGGAACAACTTTGGTGTACTTGTTATCTGGGAAGGTCATTGAAGACAGAGTTGAATGAGTTTCTCCCCAAGTTGTGTCACCCGCATGTTGCACAGGCTGTAGTGCACTATGTAACGTATCTTGCCACCTTGGAAATTTACGCTGTGGTGCCAGGGGTAAGGGTGAAAATTCTCGGTAACTTCGATAGCAGAAGAAGCATAATGTCGGTCTGCGAGAAAATGGGGTTTGATAAGTTTGAAGTCAATGTTTCACAAGAAGCTCAACGTTTCTTGAACGAACTTCTCTCCAACGAAGGGTACATGATTGGTGATCCTATTGGTCGACGTTTGAAAGAGATTATTGAAGGAGTTGCCCGGAAGGGGTGTCCATGCGAACAACATTGCGGCCACGGTAATATTCGTAATCATCGCTGCTGGATAGAAAGGGCGTACAGCTTAGCCATTCGCTTCGCTGTTGTTGGGTTCTCGTTACTGCCCTGTCAATTCGAGTTCAATGAATTGATTATAAGGCGGCAGGATGCGCCCCTAACATTAGATAAGGACCGTGACCCTTTGTGTGCCAGCATATATGGGCACATCCTAGCGACTGGCACTACAGCGCCGGAGATACAGCCGAAAGATCTGTGGGGCTACTGGTGCAGGGTGCTCTTACCAAGGGGGCAAGAGATTCAAATAAACAACAAAACCATTGCAATCGCAACAGAGAGGGTGACAATCGCCCTTAGGATGCTGGTCGAGGAGGAATCCTACGACGGACAAGGACGGTACCTCGGCGTCTATTCGGGGAAACTATGCCACAAAGGGAAGATTGGGCATACGGTCGAAACAGTAGAGACAGATCCCTCAGAGGTGACATCCAGAAATTGCCCATGGGAACCTATCCCGCCAAGGACAGTATTTCGGCATATGCATCCGGAGAATCTCATAAATGGGAAAACGGTCGACGTCACTTGCACCATCAGTGACGATTCTGGAACGGCACTCATATCAACTTGGGAAGCCAGCTTCAGAACGCCTGGCGAGACCCAAGTGAAAATAAACCCGTGGGACTGTATCTATACGCTCTTATGTACCTATATCCGGATTGGCGCGGGGTGTTCCCACCCTGACGCAAAGGGGCCTTGGAACTCATTCAAAACACCGCCCCTAGGTCGAACCGTCGCAGTTAACTCATCGGGTCCGAACCCGATCATCTCCAGTTTTGTAGGATTCAGTCCGGAAGCCGGCTTGCATGCGATTTTGGATGTGAAAGGTGGCCGTCTCCAGCAAATGATGGCGTTTTACTTCGCGCGGAGACCCTTAAGTTCCTCGTCCTCTTTCTTAACAGAATCACCCCAGCATTGCCTTACAGTTCTTTCCGATGAGATCTGTCTACGGTGTGCATGGGTCTGGGGGAATGCTCTCTTACGACAAGATCGTTGTCCATCACTCGTTATAGTAAGGCCACCACGTTAATTCGCCGAGGCCTGTCTGGTACGGTATTGTCGTTTATGGCGGCCGCTTTACGAAGTGGTCTTAGATGTGTTTTCTCGCTTCCACATATTAATGGCTGAAATATGCTGCTCGCGCGAGATCGAGGAAATAAGAGAACCCTAGGGCTATAGCAGCTAGGTGGTTAGCACTATGTACTTATAAAGCCTAATAATAAATGATAGAAAAAATAGTAACAATTATTGCACATTCTAGCCTCCTAATGTGCATTAGTAATTTCTTAGCTTATGTATACCTATGTAACAACAGGCTTCCTTGACCATTACTGCGTTGTAGTAGATTCGCCCATGACATGGTATTATTCAGTGGAGCACGCCGTAGTAGAGCGGTTCAGACTCGGGATGGTGACGCATAGTACAACATATTGATGTTTTCTACCGAATGTCAAGGCACAAGAGCTCAGTACTATAGTAATGTCAGGGGGTGCTCGCGTTTGGATCTTGTAAGTGGTAAGCTGGAAGGCTCTGTTCGCAAAGTTTGTCTGAAGATTGTTGTAAATTGGGACTTACAAGATTAAGTAGCTTTATTAAATAGAAAACTTCGTCGCAAAAGTTGTGTGTAGGTCCTTTTACCTAGCTAGCTACTTACCTACATAGTAATATCTTGTTAAATCGATTGGCTGGTAGCATCAAAAAAACCTGCCGACCACTGATAGCCTGTAAGCACGAATTGGTTGTTGAAAATATCCATAAGCAACCGAGATAGAGCGCAGATAGAGAATTTAGGACAAGTAAAGTTGAAGGGAGATCACAAGGTAATCGAAAGTATGACAGAGAATGTAGGAGAAGGGGTCCTGTGTATGTATGTACTAAGCCTGGGGCAAGGCTCGAATCTTTTTATCATGCTCTATGGGTAGATTCAATGTCAAAGTTATTCGGGTGCTAATTAAGTACACCACTAACTACTTGCCTTCTAGGTTGGTGAAATTTCTTTCTTTATGTCAGTTAACTTTTATCGTGAAAGGTATAAGATTTTTTCTTTATTTCATAGACACCGTGTAGTTTGGCCGGCGCGCGCCCTTTGAATAAAGAATAAACTGCACACAGTTGGTCTGGCACATAACTTTAAGGATGCACTTGGTTTTGGTGCCAGTCAAAGACTCGACACAGTGGCGCCTCTTAGTATATATGACCGACCTGAGATATTGGAAATCCATATACAGCAGTGGGCCGAACCACGGCTACTAGTATGCAACCGTGAGATTGAAGGAATCATTCCAAGGACAAGCTCGGTG
The DNA here is from genome assembly GCA_019804575.2 of Pseudotulostoma volvatum. Classification (NCBI taxonomy): domain Eukaryota; kingdom Fungi; phylum Ascomycota; class Eurotiomycetes; order Eurotiales; family Elaphomycetaceae; genus Pseudotulostoma; species Pseudotulostoma volvatum. The sequence goes on along the minus strand of JAHQZX020000005.1, from coordinate 16,460 downwards.
ACATACGCAAGATCCGGGGATATGTGACGAAGGCGGCAATATTAAGGCCTCGTGTACTCGATGGCAGCGACCTGAAAGCACGGCCACAAGATAAGCCTAAGGCGGATAGGAAGGCCATGGAAGACCGGGTGCGAATTCAAGATTGACTCCAGAAACCAAATGTATTGAAGGATGCCCACAACACATGAATCTTCCTATGTGTGATAGCCACTGAAAGCTCCCCTACAGGATTAAAGAGAGACTTTTCAAATTCATGGCTGATCGTGCTGCGAAACTCCGGCATGCCTCTGAAATAGCCCAATCCGCAACACACGCACATCACGACTTCTGACACCCGAGCCCGAAACTAGTGAAGGCCAAAGTACGCAAAGGAGAACTGGGTCGGCCCATGAGTACTGAGGCTTTGGTGAAATCTGGAGGCTGCCAGTGGGCTACCTTTAAGCAAAGGCTCTCTTAATGCCAGCCGCTTAAATAGGCTTGGCTTCTATTCTACAGCCAACGGCAGAGTTGCCCACTCATTGATGCTACATACAAGACGATTCGACACGATATGCCTCTTCTCCATTTTGCAGGCGTATGCTCGTCTAAACACCGTATGAGAGAATACGACCTCGGCTTGTGCTTCATGCCATTTAAAAAAAAGACCACATATTCACGACCTATGGGTTCCAAAAGGAATGACGATAGCTTACGCAACCCACACAAAGACACAAGGAACGTGGCGGATGAATGCTAGTGGCCTTAACTAAGAGGAGAGGGAAAAGAATGAAAAGTTCTATGATGCCTTTTTGGAGTGCCGGATCAAGGTCATTCCATACTGAAAATCAATAAAACTTTCCAAGAGGCGTATCAGCCATCCCCAGATTGTTTCCGTCCTCTCCCAGCCTAGTTCGATATCTTACAAATATCAATCTATCGCTTTGTGATCCAGCCGATATTCTTTCGCCTCCACTGGCAGCATACTACCACCTCTCAAGGTACGCACAAAGGTCATTCACGTCAAAATGACACATCTAAAGTTGGCGTAGGAGTGGAGGTACTTGCTCTTCTGGGGTAAGTTAGTAACACCATAGTCATTGTTAGAACGGCAATCGTCTCTCTACAGCTATTTCTGCCACCCAACTCACCTTTAAGTCCACAGCTGTCTCCTTTACTCTATGATCATGTCCTCTACTCAACACTCCACTGTAAGACGCCTCACAGCCTTAGCTGTAGTTGCTTCTTGAGATATTCTGGGAGAAGCTTGGAAGAGAAATAATGTAGGCAACTAAGAATATTAAGGGAAAATTGCAAACTTAATTCTTGATTCTTGAAAATTAGCTACAGTACATAAAAAGATTCTGCTAAGTACACAGATAGGGCTGTTACCGATACCGATATCGGCATCCTTAAGCTATATCGGAATCGACATCAGCAAACTCAGAGTTTGCCGATAAATATCGATATATCATATCGGTAAAGTACGAGACTGCCAATACGATATCGGTAATCAGCAGTTATATTATGGGAATATCTCTATCTAAATCTTTTGACCTCGCTGGCAATCTCAGCTAGGAACTCCCAGCAGCATAAGCGTCGTATTTCGTCAATCTGGCTGGTTTTGTCACAAATTTTGCGTTGAACATAATACAGGCTCAGATCATTGAATTGTGAAAAGAGAGCAGTTCAATTCATTACCCAGACAGCTGTCTTTATCCTATATGGTGGGGTCTACCAGGTGAACACGATCTTCAGAGCCTGATGCGAAAGGATAAGAAGGGGAATATTTATTTCCACCCAATCGACTTGGGGAAAATTCATCCCCACTGGTTATATGATCGAGACCGCGGTTGCTATACGCAGCGAGCATCCACAGGCTCCGTTCCCTATCCCATTGATTTTGTGAGCGAGCGCAGTTATTCATCGGCGAAAGAATGCTTGAGGGATGACTCATTCTCGCGGCGGAGGCGCATCTTCAGTTAGATGAGATGCAAATCTTACTAAGCGGATAGAAAAACCATTGCAGCGGGTGGCAAGGAGGATATTTGTGGCGGGGATGATTAGCAACAGTTTCTTTTATAGGCCCTGTATGCTCAACATAAGAAATGGAATTTCGGGCTTGGTATATTATTATTGAAGTTTGGCGTCAGCGACACTGACAGTGAGTAAATTGACACGTCACGTGGTGAAAAATTGCAGCCGGCACTAAAGTGTTAGTACCATTGGCTGTATGCGTTTTTCAAATTTAGCGGTTGTAGAGTCACCACCACGATCGGTGGCATCTATTGATTCGATTGCCGCGAATGCAGATTTTGTCGCTTTTAATTTTTAAATAATAACATATGTAAAGACAGTGCACTTCAATAGTACATAATAAAAATTTCTAGTTGTAGGGCTGCCTTTTTGTAATAATACTACTTAACGTTGCCTTGAAATCTGGTGTTCGAAATCTGGTGTCGTAGCGATTCCTGGCCCCTAAAGTAGCGACGTTAAGTCCGACTATTATATGCCTTAAGGCCGGCTTAAGTTTATGACTGAACCACAACACCAGCAATTAGCTAATAATTAATCAGTCCTCAAGGCGCTGGTTATAGAGACTAAACCTAAAATAGAATAGTTTGAGAATCCCGAACGGAACACTATGATGCACTAAACAATGACGGACTAGTTTCAATCTGCCGCTGTCCGACTCGTCCCTAGCTTCAACAGCCGTCCGAGGCCCTTGTCCGACTCAGAGACTCTTTTCTTTGCATACTTGAGTTGTCTCCTCGCTTGTCCAACTTGAAGACTGTGACCAACTCCTTGCCCCCGTTTCCTAGTATCCTTCCAGTGACCGGCTTTAGGACGTCTCGATAAGGTGGATTTATGAGGACAGCAGGCTATTTAACGCTGTGACAGACAAGGATAGGTGCCGGGGATTGGATAACAATACCTTAAGTGCTTCTACACCGCATGCATCGTTACAGAAAATGAAACGCTATAGCTATAAAACCATTAATTGGGCCGGTATAAAAGTGATAGGCGAAGCAAATAGCTTCAAGTCAGTGTGGCGGTACAACAATGGCAGAAGACGATGATAGACTAAGGATCTATCAAGCTTTAGGTGAGTAACAAAATGATAAAGGTCAAGGGAAATTCCAGTATTGGCTACAGGCAATAAGCTAATATGCGGCTTGCCGGCAAGTTCAAGTTGGGAAGGTGTCTATTATAATTATTGCTACCTGAGTCAATGGGTCAAAATCCACCGATAAACGAAGAGCTCGTGAGCATAAAGAACCACCGAAATAGCATCGAAATGCTATTCTATCACCGACAATGTTTCGTAAGCCGCTGTCGGAGACAGAAACTAAGGTCGCCAAACATTCTCCATCTACCCATGCGGTTTCATTCCCGATGAAGGGTCGGCGGCGAGGGAATATATTGCTGATGCTGGAGATAGTAAGTTTATTAGTAGCTCTCTTTTGGCCAACAAGAATCTCGTTATATTGTGTGTATTGCAGGAATCATAGGCAGAGGCCTTGCGAAAGCCGTATTAGAGTATTCGCCGGCACACGGGGAAAGTCTCATTACGGAGGCCGTAAAATGAGCGGGAATACAGGACTCAGCAGATCAAGATAAGGTCGGAAAAAGGGAGGGATAACTGGTGTGGGGGCTAGCAAAGGCGTCTATAGACTATAGAGATGGCACACCTACTGTTCTCTACGCTTGAGTGCGGGCACGCGTCACTGTTAAACACATGTAATATTTATGGCATAGGTCAACAAGGACATCTTAGAGTACCGGCTATTACATAGATGTAGACTAGCAATACTCTTTGTTTCTATGGTTATTGAGTACTATATCCCATCTAATCAACAAACATCAACAAGCTCTCAAGCAGTAATAGCCTAAGCAAGGGCGCTTACTTTCTATATGCCGAACTGCCACCATGGGTAAGTAATGCTCTCAGTTCTACTGATTTATTAACCAGAGCTACTTAACGTTCTGTTTATTACCAAAGGGAAAAAAAGTATGGTCAGAATCATCCCAAAGACCTATTATATTTCATTTAAAAACCACTTATATACTATATCATCCAAATCAACATAAGTCAGCAACATATACCGCGGATCCAATAGCGTTCTAACAATAGGTCTCACTTACGCTCTATATATCCCATGTAGGTAGCATAGGTTAGCAGACTTAGCCGTCTCATGCTACACTATATAGCACTGAGAATCACATGTTTTCTGTATTCATTTCGTTAGAAAAGCGTATTATAGTTTGGGAATTAGAGCTCTTATCGGTATTTAAGATAGTTCTACCAGGTCCACATACTCTCTATCTCACATAGCGCCATAATAAGTCGGTAATAATTCTGGACCCTATGTGGTTTTGTAGCGATTATGGCAACTCAAGGATAATTCTCAGGTTGACAAGTTCTTTATTACTTATCTCGGTTGAGTTTGTATGGGCATACAGCAAAGTTAAAAAAAGTCGGGTTTTCTCTGTCGTGTTGTGAGTTGAGGCTGAAGATTCTCACGTGCCACTTTAAAACGAAACCAGAAGGCTAGGGAACTCAAGACCTAGTTTGGAAGGAAGTCAGCCTCATAATATCATATGGTTTCCAGCTCTTAGTCCTATATATATTACTACGCATCACGAGCTTCTCTCTAAACAATATATACTCCTCCCCGCTACTATACCATTATTACTTTGTGGTTAATCAATATCTATCATGGTACAGAGTGCACCTAACACAAGTCAGCCATTAAATTTATTATCTTTAGGTAGTCTAACGGATTTCCCATCGTATCTAGCCTTGAACTAACCGCCCGTATACATAGATGGAGGTGGCATTCGAGGCGTGTGTGAGCTCCTTATTCTTGATGAGATTATGAACCGAGTCAAGCACGACAGGGAGCTTACGGAACCCCCGCGGCCTTGTGACTATTTTGATCTCATTGGAGGAACTAGCACAGGAGGGTATGCTGGTGTTGTTGACTCCGAGTCATTGGATGCAAATGCATATCAAAGTAAGAAGGGCTTTATACTGACATTATATTTCCCATAGGCTCATCGCGCTTATGCTTGGCCGGCTGCGGATGACGACCGATGAGGCTTTGCGGACTTACACCTCGCTCGCAGGTGCCATATTCTCAAAGAAAAATAGAAAGTGGGGATGCAAAGATGGGGCATTCAAAGCCAAAACACTTGAAAATAAAGTACGAGAGCTAGTTTTAGATATGAAGCTTGAGGAGTTTATGCTTGACCTATCAAACCAGTCGAGCAAGGGAAAAGCATTCGTCTGTGCCATGCCGGCAAGTAATCTTACCCATCCTCGACGATTCCGAACATACTCTGTCAGAGAGCTCGCCAGTGTAAACTGCAAGATCTGGGAAGCGGCTCGTGCAACAACCGCTGCTCCTGCATTCTTCAAACGAATCGCTATCGGCCATGAAGGTCATCCCAAGGAAGAGTTTATCGACGCAGGAATCGGATGTAACAATCCAGTGAATCAGGTATTAGAAGAGGCGAGGAATGTATTTGGGAGTGACAAGGCAGTGGGGTGTCTTGTTAGCATTGGAACTGGACATCGTGGAACGATTGGCTTGGCAACACCAGATGCGTTCCAAAAGCTTCTACCTATAAATCTGATACGGACGCTGAAGAAAATTGCAACCGACTGTGAGAGAACGGCAAGTGGGTTAAGTGAGAGGTTTAAAGACTCCCCAGGCTTCTACTTTCGTTTCAACGTCGTTCATGGTACTGAGGGTATCTCTTTAGAAGAATCATGGAGGAAAATGGGAGACCTTACTCAGCACACAAAAGCGTATATGACAGACACTACGATATCTAAAGCTATTGATGAAGTAGTTGATATACTCTGCAAACCTAACGGCACAGGTGCAACACTGGGAAATATATGTTAGTCATCAATGTGTGGTTATGTGTCTACTAGCCTCATTCTAACTGCCTATGTAATTAGGTGGAGTTCCTCAAATACGAGATGCGAACATTCAAAGTGTTAAAATCCTATCAAAGCCTAGCCCTAGCGCAATCTTTACTGGACGAGAGACAATATTACAAAAGTTAGATGTTTTCTTTGCTGCTCGACCTGGTGGCTCTTCTCCAAGGCGAGAATACTTGTTATACGGACTTGGTGGATCTGGAAAATCCCAAATTGCACTAAAATTTGCCGACAGATGTCAGACAAGGTGAGGACCCATGATTTATATTTAGCGCCTAGCTAATTTTGGACAGATTCTCGGATATTATCTGGATTGATGCAAGCAATGAAGTTACAATCGAACAGAGTTACAAAGGCCTTGCAATCGAGAAAGGCTTGACCGATAATATCAAGGATGTCTTGCGCTGGCTGTCAGCCTCAGCCCACGAATGGCTGTTGTTATTTGATGGGTGTGAAACTCCGGGAGACTTGAATGGCCTTTTGCCAATTGGTAAAAACGGAAACATTATATATACGAGCAGAAACCGAGCTCTAGGACATTCTCTTCCAACCGAAGCCGTCTCAGAAATTAATGAAATGGAAAGTGAAGATGCGGTTACACTACTCCTAAAGGCCTCACGGTTTGATGAAAAAGATGGGGGTTTACGCCGATTAGCAATTCCTGTAGTAAAAGAACTTGGCTTTCTTGCTTTGGCGATTGATCAGGCCGGTGCCTCCATCAATATGGGTGAATTTCGCCTTGAAGACTATGTTGGGGTTTTCCGCAGACACCAGAAAGAGATGTTAAAGTATCCGACGTACAAAGGCGCATCAATACACAACCAGGCAGTATACGCTACCTGGGATATCTCATACATGGCAATAGAACGAGCTGCCAAAGGAAGAGACCCCCGAAAATCCCAGGATTCAGTGATCGCATTACGAATCTTGATGATTTTTGCGTTCCTCCACAATGAAGGCATTATGGAAGAAATGTTCAAGCGCGTCGCGGAGAGTCAAAAACTAGGCAAGAGCCCTAACACCGAGAGTGATGGTGATGAGAATGCGAACCTTCTAAATCAGATCTTGCAACTCGATTCTAGTGGCACCTGGGATCCATTTCTATTTAGGAAGGGGATTGCTACGTTACTCTCATTCTCATTAATTAGAGAGGATAAGTTAGAGAAGTTTTTCTCAGTCCATGTTCTGGTCCATTTCTGGGCTCGGGACCGGATACCTCAGGGTGGTTGGTCAAGTCATTTACGGGCTACACGAGGGCTATTAGCTTCATCAATTAGCAGGAGAGATCTCACAGAGGACTACATATTCCATCGGCGGCTTCTTCCACATATCCGAACTTGTGAAAAGCATGGTGGTGGGAAGGAATTTCTATTGGAAAGCCATGAGCAAGGTAGTCAGTTTGCGTTGGCATTTTCGAAGGCAGGACAATGGAAAGAGGCTGGAGACCTGGAAGTCCAAGTGATGAAAATGAGAAACAGGATTCTGGGGGAAGAGCATCCTTCCACGCTAAGCAGCATGAACAACCTAGCGTTGACATACAGAAACCAAGGGCGATGGAAGGAAGCCGAAGAGCTGCAAGATAATGTATTTAAGTTACTGTTGAGGGTGCTTGGTGAGGAGGACTCAGATACGCTGACTAGCATGAACAACCTAGCAGTGACATACAGAAACCAAGGGCGATTGAAGGAAGCCGAAGAGCTACAAGATAAAGTATTCAAGTTAATGTTGAGGGTGCTTGGGGAGGAGCATCCAGATACGCTGGCTAGCATGAGCAACCTAGCGTTGATATACGGAGACCAAGGGCGATGGAAGGAGGCCGAAGAGCTACAAGATAAAGTATTCAAATTACGGTTGAGGGTGCTTGGGGAGGAGCATCCAGAGACGTTGACTAGTATGAACAACCTAGCGTTGACATACGGAGACCAAGGGCGATGGAAGGAAGCCGAAGAGCTTCAAAATAAAGTATTCAAGTTACGGTTGAGGGTACTTGGGGAGGAGCATCCAGAGACGCTGACTAGCATGAACAACCTAGCAGTGACATACAGAAACCAAGGGCGATGGAAGGAGGCCGAGGAGCTGCAAGATAAAGTATTCAAGTTACGGTTAAGGGTGCTTGGGGAAGAGCATCCAGATACGCTGGCTAGCATGAACAACCTAGCGTTGATATACGGAAACCAAGGGCGACGGAAGGAAGCCGAAGAGCTACAAGATAAAGTATTCAATTTACGGTTGAGGGTGCTTGGGGAGGAGCATCCAGGGACGCTGACTAGCATGAACAACCTAGCGTTGACATACAGAAACCAGGGGCGATGGAAGGAAGCCGAAGAGCTGCAAGATAAAGTATTCAAGTTACGGTTGAGGGTGCTTGGGGAGGAGCATCCGGAGACGTTGACTAGTATGAACAACCTAGCGTTGACATACAGAAACCAAGGGCGATGGAAGGAAGCCGAAGAGCTGCAAGATAAAGTATTCAAGTTACGGTTGAGGGTGCTTGGGGAGGAGCATCCAGCCACTTTGATTACCATGAACAATCTCGCATTTACGTTCAAGGCCCAAGGCCATACCGACAAAGCTATTTCAATGATGAAAAAATGCGTTCAGTTCCAACAACGGGTCCTTGGCCCTCAGCATCCACACACGGCATCATCACTTGAAGTTCTAAATGAATGGCAATTGGGGGTCGGCTAAAGGGGTCGGCTAAATGTATCATAACCCGAAAGAGATTATTTCGTCAAACCGAGCTATGTTGGCTGGGTCCAATTTCCAGGATCTATTGGCAGATACACATATTTCAATTTTTCAAAGCTCACTTTCGACTTCACATTTTAATTAATTTACACTCATCAATATCACCACGCCCAGTGCTATAGATCATCCCCCTTGTCGCCTTCATTACATTGTGTCTTCACCTGTCATGCTGGTGGCATGGTCCGTGACCAGTATGTAGACCTTGGCTAAGTGTATTTGACATCTTTAACGCAGGTGGAGTCATTACTCTCTAAGTGTCTATACACTCATGTATCGATGTGAGATGTGCAACAGTACTAGTACAAGCTATATTATACTATTGCTGGTGTCTGTTCTTCTAGAGAGAACCGCGATCTTAGGATTTATTTACGGTGCGCTGACTAATCACCGCTAAGGCTCCGAGTTAACGTGATTCCACCTATTATACCCATAGTAAGAAATACTTAATAGGACATCGAGAAAGATATGATAGCAATTGCCAGTGATAAGTAAGTTCTTAGTTGAGCCAGTCAGATAGTCGATTGGGAACATACATACCGGGTTCTAAACGCCCAGTTTATGTATCGAATGAATCAGACCCCTCCATATGTTGCCTATGCTAAAAAGATGGACTTTCAGGACTCATTGCAGCTTTGCTGGATGGTATGTTTTGCCCACCAGAGAGACCTGATGTTGTTCGATATCGGATCGAATTTCTTGACTACCTTGACAGCTTGAACCCCTACCTTGTAGAATTTGATGAACATGGAGATATTAAAGATAAAGAATATCAACATAGCTGTTTCCCTGGAAGTTTGACCCAGAGGCCAGCGTAAGTTCAAAAATAACCGAATTCCAGGCCGTTTGGCTCGTCTTCACCGCACTCGTATGTCGGAGTGATTAAGGGTCTATCCTTTTCCCGGCGGTTTACCAACTTACTCATTCCTTTTCATTGGTCGTGCAACCGCCAGCTACGTTCCTAATTCTGTCCTCCAGCTGTTCATTAGAATATATTTCGCCTAGCCTCTTAGTTTCAAGAAAAGCATTCGCGCTGATTCAAATTGAGAATCGGATGAGATTAAGCTATGTATGTATATATTCCGACTCAAACTCTTTTATAAGGATCGGAGTGCTCGGAGCCGCCTTATTCGTGTTTAGCTAGTAGCTTTCATTAACGCATGGGGTACATACAGCAGGGCGCGGATGCTGACAGCGATATGTCGCCCAGACGAGTCAGTCGTTTGGAAAAAGTGCAGCACATCGAGCGGCTTTTGCAGTTGAGAAATAAGGATTACCGGACCGGACCGGAGCGGAATAACTACCATCCGGTACAGAGTTTTCATCTCTATTCCTTACTGCTGCATCCTGTACTGCTACTTTCTCTACGTGTGCAAGTTAGCTAGTATCATCGAATACCAACTTGTTCCCCCTTTATTTCATCTCATGACCGTGTACTCATAACATGCAGTCCCCATTTAATAAGGTTGAGCTATGATATGGCTCCTTTGTGATCACCGATTTCACTACAAGAGAATAATAGAGTCCCATGGCCCCTTAGCTAGGCCTGGCATTGGAATATTTCTTCATCTAGGCTGTGTTTGACCACCAGAGACTCGTAGGAGAGAGCACGGCAGAAATCAAATCAGCCTAACTTCGCTACTTCAATTCAACTATACGATGTATTTATAGATGCCCACATGCATATAGCCCTTTGAGTCCTAAATATTCATCCATGCTGAGTTCATAAGTGAAAGCTGCAGTCGAATTCACCGAGAATTGGAAGCATGTCAATCTATCGAGTCCGTGAAATTTATTATTTACGTACATCATCTATGCACGTTAGGCTATGTATTTATATATGTACATCACGGCAAGACGAAAAGGGAAGGGAAAGATGGGGAATATTAGCAGATCAATAAAGGAGTCAGATCCAACAAAATAACATGTGTGCTTCGAATCTAGGAGAAGACTGGGATATAAGGAGTCGGTCTTGGCATCACCGGACAGGATCAAGGACTACAGTGATCGGTTTCAGGACCTCCGGATCATAGTGAGGAAGGGTAAGGTGAAAAAGAGTGCGAGAAAACGTGTATTATAGGGCCAGAGACAAATCGTAGGTTAAAGACACAAATCAAGGGAAGCAAGCATGTCCAGGGCGAATAAGACCAAGGAAGCGGAAAGGGCAACAAGGCTAAAACAAATACTCCAAGAAGAAGATAATGCAAACAATTGCTCTAAAATTTCCTTGTTCAGAACAACAGAAAACAGAGCATAACAACGCCGTGGAAATTTCGCTGCGTCGAAAAGAAGCCAGATGAGTACATTGTGGGGAAAGCATCACAGTGACAAATGAAATGAAGGCCATGGGGTCAGCTTAGCCGGAAATACCAAATAGTTGAAGGAAGATAGCAGAGTTACCGCCGCGGGTCGCCATGATATCTCCATTCTGGTCGCGGCAAAGGAGTTAGAAGCCAAAGGGATTTGTAGGAGCTGTCGAAGAATACTGTTAGTAATGCTGCCTGAATCCTCGACAAGGAGATCCAGCATATAGAAACTGATACCCAAGCGGGTGACTGAACAAGAGACTTACTAGCTTGGGCAAGGTTGGCCTTGAGCCCCGTAGGTTGAGGTGCGGTCCCCCTTGGCTCTTTGTGGACTCCAAACCGGACTGGCGGTGGCGGGCCCGTTTTCTGGGGTTGTAGAGGAGCAATTGCTAGCTGCTGGGGAATTGGAGGAACAGGCGGAATTGTTGTTATAGTTGGGTGCTCAAACCCATTGATACCTGTTCTCTGCGGCGGGAGGGGTGGTGGCAGCAGAGAGTTGATGCCGGTGAGCATGGGTTGCTGAGAAGCGGATGAAAGCGTAGAATTGATACCAGTTAGTGTTGGGTGTTGTAGGGCTTGCGAGGTGGGGAACATGGGGTTGACTCCAGTCTGCATCGGCTGTTGCGGCGCGGAGAACGTGTTGAAGCCAGTCGGCTGCGGCAAATTTTGGAATTGAGGACTAAATCCAGTCGGTTGCAGCTGAAGCTGAAGACGCGGTTGAGTTAGTTCGATCAAGCTCTGACCGGGAGGGGCAATTTGGGGGGGGATGCCAGTAAGCTGAGGTTGCAATGGCGGCGGTCCGAAGGCACTGACGTTTTGCGGAGCTGAAAGCGGCCGTTGGAGTGGAGGGGGTAAAAGTGAATTCTGCGCGATATTTTGCGGAGGCTGTGGGCGTTGCCTGGGAGGCATCGACTGCTGAAAAGTGGTTTGTGGTAAGCCAATTGAGGTAGAGGTAAATCCCTGGAAGGAAGATTGGCCTTGTGGGGAAATTGCCTGAGGGTTGACCTGCTGTCCTGGCCGCCCTAGCTGAGCAAAGAAGTTGGGATTGGCTCCGGTCATCTGAGGCTGTTGCTGTGGCGCAACGGTGACACTAGGGGGTTGTAACGTCGTTGCCACCGGCGCTGGAGCTGGAGCAAATGTTTGAGATGGCTGACTGGGTGGAGCAGGAGTAGGTTGCAAAGGGGGTTGAAGGAGTGAGAGATCCGCCATAGCTCCCGTCAGTGAATTTGACTTGGGTGGTTCTACTTTAGTCGGTGGTGCGGGTGCCGTTGGGGAGGTGGCTGTTGCGGAAGTAGTTTGTTGCTTTGGTGGCTTCACTGCCCAAGCATCATCGTCGAACCCACTTTGAATAGGTTCGCTACTAGTAGGCCTGGCTGCTGGTGGCGTCTCCTTTGGTTCCAGAGTCGTCTTAGGATTATCCCTCTGTTCAAAGGCCTTGGGGTCAATGACATCACCTGTCTGCACTGCCGGTGCAGGTCTTCCCTTACGAGTGTTATTCCGTAGGGCGCCACCAGGACCAGAGAATAGTCCACCAGATGGTGGATTGGTTTCGTCCTGACTGATGACCTCCTCGCCCCCAAAGCTGACGTTCCTAGGTTTTGACTTGGCACCAGTACGATTGAACCTGTTGTCGAGGTGGCGCATGACACGCAAGATATCGCCTTCCTTCATACCGAGTCTATGGAGAGTCTCTGGAGTGATGTCTGGCAATACGCCTTCGTCCATTGAATCTTTGGTAAAGCTCTGGGCGTACCGCTCGCATTGGTGAGGGCCTACACCAGCTTTGAGGAAGAAATCAAACCAATCATAGTCTGGTTGCGGCGCCTTTTGAAGTCCTGAGCGGGTGGGATCGGACGGCGCCCGAGGTCGCGATTTATCCAATTCCATGCGGCTCCGGCGTTGGATATCAGACAAAGGCTTGTCTTCATCCAAGGACTCACCAGTGACCTTCTCAACGAACTCCAAGTCCTCTAAAGACATTTTGGCAATCGGCACGGCAATTTTGATACCATTCGTCTTATGAAGATGAATTTTCCCGCCATGGAGACCGATGAATTGTGCTTCTACATTAAACGATCCAGACCGGTCCGTCCACTGTTTTGTTTTCGCCGGATCTGGTTCTACAGGGAAGGTCAGTATGTGTTTCATCCGATGACCGAGTGAGTGACCTTACTTGTTCTCGAGCTTGCCGTCCCCCTGTCGGATCGCTCCCGCCTATGGTGCTGCGAACGAATGTTATTATCATTCAATGCCATCAAACTGCTACGCCTCTCGGGCAGTTTCACGCCCGGGCCTACCTCTGCAACCCTTGTGTTGTGGGAGCCGGGATCCCTGGGCTTTTGCACAGCCTCCTTGGCCAACCGCTCTTCTTCTAGTCTATTCTTCGAAATGGTCGAGCGGCCCGCATTGATACCAGTAGTGCTCAATGGTGCTGAGGTAATGCCGGTGATTTCGATATAGCAACTGGGAACCACACCTTCATGGCCATTCTTTAGCGCTCGCACCATCCACCAGTCTTCGGATTTGCTATCATCAAGGATAATCACCTCGTCGCCGACCGCGACGGTCACTTCGTCGTCTCCTTGAGCCATAAATTCGTAGAGGACTTGGCCTTTCTTCTGCACTTGTCCACTCTGGCCCGCAGCAATGACCTCTCGCAGCCCCTCCGCTCTGTATCCTCCTGCGATCTCACCCAGAGCGGAGACAATCTCTTGAGCGGTATCTTTTGCTCCAGCATGCAGATCGAAGCTCCGGCTTGGGCGAACGAGCTCCAGAAATATATGTTTCCCTTCGATCGAGTAATGAGTGAGTTTGTCCGCTGTCCACTCTTGGTTGCCAGTATCATCCGAGTCTTCTGGCGAGATGAAAATTGTTCCCGTAGCAATATTAATACCCAAACTGGTTGGCATTTTTTTCTTTTTTCCCATCACCGAAACCATCTCGCTGATATTGTATATGTGATAGCCAGACGGTGAGCGTGGCGAGGGTGTCGGATCATGAAATCTCAGATGGGGAGAGGACTCATGGACTCCCGTATTCCTCTCCCTTGCAACAACAACTTGAGAACGAGGGCGCGGCGAAGGGTCCCGGGGCGGTGGCCGCCGTACTGGCGATGTAGTCTGCTGTGATTCGGGCCGTTGTGGAAGAGATGGAGGCGGACTGGACTCTTCATCTTCAAACCCTGCCAGCGCTGTCGCTGGTGCTGCTTGGCTAGCTTGGACCGGAATGGTAGGAATGGGCGCGGACGTATCGTGAGATGATAGGGAGCCATGCTGTTTGTGAATGATGCCCGCAATAGCTGCTGCGGGGCTTAGAACCGACGCAGTAGCAGGGACGGAGGCCGAAGGGTAATCATCGGCATCGGCATCGGCATCTCTAGTAGCGTCGCCAGCGGCATCCGTGTCGAGTGATGCTCCCTGGGGTCGCTGCGGTAACGGAGGAGCTGCAGGTTCCTCCGGTGTATTAGGGGTGTCTGGGGTCGCGGCCGGCGTCACGACCCCTAACAATTCGATGTAATTCGATGGGGCGAATCCGAAATCTGAATTGACGCTCACAAGAGTCCAGTCGGGATCTGATGTATCGTAGACGACTATTTCGGTCTCTTCCGAAAAGGAGACTTCTTCGTCCGTCTGTCGGGTATAATCATAGAGTGCCTTCGCCTTGTCAATTGGTCGAGCCTGTACCAACACGAGTCAGTCATTCCCTGAAGCCAGGCGTACAGCCTCATGTCCTATGCACATCATTGTAGAGGGAATCAGAGTCTAAAGCGGATGGACCAGTCTTGGCTGGATTGACCAAACGCTTTCCGCAATTTCACGCCATCCCAACGGGCATAAATCAGAGGCAAACCTATCATCCTTACCTCCTGAACATAATTACTGGGCACCAGTCCCACCGGTTCCTCATCATCCTCCGGTTCCGCCTTTTTCTTTGCTTTCCACCAGTCGTCTTCTGTGCTCTTCTCGAGCACGTACAGGAGATCGCCCTCGCGGATCTCCAGCTCTCCCTCCGCTTGCGGCTGATAATCGTATACTGCGGTGTATACACCGATGAAACCCATGGTGTAATATCTTCGTCGAGAAGCTCTTTGTTCCCGCTCTAACTGGGTTTAAGTGTCGATGGCTGCGTCCCTGCTGGATGACGGTACTGGCAGCGAAAGGGGGAGTCTTATCCTAGGGCCCTTCGTCGTGCTAGCTTGGGATTACCGGGGGACGGTTATTGCGAGGAGAATTCAGGAGAATAATAATACCTGTATGTAACTTAGGGAGGAGTCGTCCGGGGGGAGGAGGAACCGAAGTGGTCTTGGCAACGGAAGTCAGCGCAAAAGGTCATAAGTTATACTATGATACATGCCCCATAAATAAAAATATATATATATATATAACTATCATAACCATAGTATGATAGATATCAGGTATGTTATCATCGATCATATCACAAGTTAGTAGCATGGGTTACTAGTTCTAGGAGGTATCGATCACTATTCTCAAGACAAAATAATAAATAATGCATTTGGTTACTAAGGTATTATGAAAGATAGGATCGAGAACATCCAAAACCGACCCTTGGTCATCTCAGTTCATTAATAATCCGTATGGTAATATATGTAATACGCATATCACGTATCAGTATAATAATACGAATATTACAGGGGTCAAGCTGGTTTGGCTTCCAAAATTGGAAAGTAAGGAAAATTATGCTATTTTCCGCTTTCCTCATCAGGAACAGGCGGGAAGCTTTCATCACAAGCACCGACGCACCGACGCTCCTTCGGGGTTAGCGCACATGATATGATCACAGACCCGCTCAAGCTTGCTTTTATCCACCTCTGGGCATTCGATAGGCGTCAACTCCTGCATATTTCTAGATATGGGTTTCGTTACTGTTGGGAAACACGGTGGTAAGCTAAGTAGCTTGGTCTTAACGAATCTTATTAATCTTAATCTTTATTGTCTTTCTTGTCTATCTATGCGGAAATGAAGGCTCTATTTATTATGTCCTTCAATCCTTCAATCCGGTTCCCATATCTTCAGTAGTTTCAAGGAGTTCCCATTACTTGTAGGATCAGAACTCCAGTACCTTATTATTACTGTAGGCTTCTCCCAACAGTCTTCACTGTCCCAAACCAACTATCGGTATGTTCCTACCGTTCAAGTTGCTAGTATCCGCAAGAGTTGGTTATACCGACAATCTTCTGTCTTAAACCAATTACCGGTATATTCCTACCGTTCAGGTTGCTACTAACTAGTATCCGCAACAGTTAGTTGTACCGACAGTTACTTTCTGAGCACAGAGGCGCTTCATCGAAGGAATCCCTTTTAGGGGCCACCATCTCCAAGTTATTGTTATAGTCACTGTCCTGAATGGGATTATATTCGATGGCCCATTTAATAGAGGGTTTCGGGAGGGCGATATGGACCTCGGATATGGACCTTTGGCAGGTTTTGCCGGGTGACCCACCACGCCAACCATAAGGAGTT
>JAHQZX020000004.1:0-14444 GCA_019804575.2 Pseudotulostoma volvatum | reverse complement strand
GTATGGGTCTTCAACACTGAAAAGTTGTAGAAACTCAAAGATTCGGCATTTCTCTTGATTTTAAGTATATAAGAATGTTTAATGGTTTTCACGGGCCGGATTCCAAGGCGGTGAAGCATTTTTGGCGAGATACCACACAACTTCGCTCCTTTTTCATAGGCTTCCCTCCTTACCCTTTTCCAGTTATTAGAGACTCCACCATATCATGGATATCCCTTCTCCAGAAACTCGCATAAAGCGCGCTATTCAAGGCTATCAGAATTATCGTTATCCTTCCTTGAACGCTGCTGCGAGAGCATCGGAAGTCCCGCCCTCAACGCTCAAGCACCGATAATGCAGGGCGAAAATCGGTCCCTGAAACCTACAAGGATCGCCTTACCCTCAAACCCAATGAGGAAAAAGCCTCATTGAATGGCTATTTCAACTCCATCGGTTCGGAGTTCCCACCCAGCCCTCTAGTCTCGAGGAAATGGCACAGCACGTTAGACAAGCACGGGCACTAGCAAGTAATAAAATGCTGCCTCCTCTAAGTGCGAAGTGGGTGAGCCGATTTTGCAGACGACACCTGGAGGTTAAAACCATCTTATCCACATCGTTAGACCAGCAGCGATGGAATAGCGTCTCAAGAGAGTCTCTCCAAAAGTGGTTCAGCCGGCTTGAGAGTGCATTGAAGGAGCATCGCATTTCAAATGCGAATATTTACAATATGGATGAGAAAGGCTATGTTTTGGGCTTGGGCGAAAGGGGGAGGGTCCTTATTCCGGCAACTTCCGAAGCTGCAGCCAGGGAATCGAGAGTCTGTCACAATAATCGAATGTATCAGTGGTGGGGGAGACGTGCTTCCCCCATTTATTATTTGGTCTGCAAAAGAACACCGCAACAACTGGATTCCTCTGTCGTTAGATAAATCTATGGATGGCATGGCCTTTGCTACAAGCCCAAAAGGCTATACCGACCATGAGCTATCATTTGAGTGGGTTAGCAAGACCTTTCATCCTGCCACGGCCCACCAATACCGCGGACATACCAGGCACGGCCATTCGAGTCACCTGACAGGACAATTTTTGGGGTTCTGTCATGATAACAATATACTTCCTGCTTGCCTTCCGCCCCATACAACGCATCTCCTTCAACCGCTAGATGTAGGATGTTTCGGGCCACTAGCACACTATTATCGTATGGAAGTTGATAAAGCATGTACCAATGGGCTAGACAGCGTCTCGAAATCGGACTTTCTACGTTTCTATAGCGAAGCTCGAAAGAAGGCTTTTACAAACACGACCATCTGTTCTTCATTCGCACAATCGGGTATAATCCCACACAACCCATCTACGGTTTTAGCAAAGTTGATTCCCTCAAAGGAGGATCTCATGCGGCCTGAAACCCCGGAAAAGCAGACTGATCGACCGTTGACATCCGCCAGTTTTAAAACTCCCGGAGACTACGCTCAGCTTTTTGACTACTGTTGTCGGCTCGAAAAGCATCTTGAGGAACATGCTATTGACAGTTCAAGCCCTACCCGACAACTCTCTCAAAAGGTATCTCATGGAGTTTCTCGTCTGAGTACGAAGTTTGCCGTCTTGCAAAAAGAGAACAAGGGACTTTGGAAAGAAAATAGGGCGAAAAAAGATAAGAAGCAGAGGAGGAATATTCTTCGTTGCAGTGGGAGAGCTATTACTCTTGCCTATGTGCATAAAATCCGCCAAGAGGAGGAGGAAATAAATGTGGCGAAGGAAGAGGCCGCAGCCAAAAAGAGTGCACGACAAAAGGCTGAAGAGGCCGCAAGAGAGACTAATCTAAGCACTGAGGAAACCCTTTCCTCATCACTTCTCTGCCTTAGCCTTAACAATGACGAAAGCGATTCTGAACCCCTAGAGCCTAAACTACGTCGCGCCAGACGGCTACCAACGTGCTCTATATGTGGCACTAAAGGACATACATGTAGAACATGTCCTAATAAAGATCAGGATTAATAATAATATATACTCTAGTATAAATAATTACTGGTGTCAATACATTTTCCATTGTCTGTAGATTCAGTTGGAGTGGAGCGGTTTGACTGGCAATATTTTTCACGTCTTTTAGCATTGAAACCCCATGCGTTCTGCCTAGAGACCCAGGGTAAGTTAATGATTATCATGAGCCATAACCGACAGCTAAGCTTCTTGCGCATACATAACTACTAGCATGTTGGGGTCTGTTTATTTGTATGAGAAATTTTGTATTCAAGAATGGCTCATTATGGCCATTAACTTGCCGGTCCCAGCTCTCTAAGTAAAAATAAGGGTTTTCAATGCTAAAAAGTTCTAAAAAACCAAATATTTATCAATTCCCTTTATTTTAAATGTGGGAAACCAACTGATTGTAGGTTGTTGTTGATGCTATTTGGCACCAGTTTTACATTTGCTCTTTGGTAGTACGGTGTGACCTGGCTCGCCTCGCGTCCCGGGAAATATACAAATAACTTATGATGAGAAGGATTATATCGCAATCCCAACAATGACCATGTAGACAGTTAACAACTTCTCACCAGCCGATGCTCCGCATTCCAGATCAATTAGGTGAGGCATTTTCGGTCAACTAACCAGAATCGTCTCCCTCTTTGGTGCAGACGAGCACTTTTCGTCACCAAATCCGCATCGAATATTTCTCTCCAGCCCGCAAGCGGTGAACGATCAATCGCAGGTGAAGTTATCTCTAGATATCGAGAAGCTCCATGGCTCCCTTCAGCTAATTGGTCATCTCAATCTTTTCGTTTTCCGCGATATCGACGTGTCCTTGAACCTCGCCGCTCGTCCTCTTTCCTTCAAGTCGGCTGGTTCATCTCCGGTCAATTGAGGATGATCACCGTCGTCAGAGTCCAATTTTCTACCATCACGGTCCCTTGGCCAGGGTTGGCTGGAGGAAAGGTCTGTTGCTATTCTACTGTGCTCAAGATGGAGATCCCGGAGACCAAAAGGAAGTACATCCCCCAGTCGGGCACCTACCCCAAGGGATTCCTTGTCTCCGGATCTCATGTTGGAGTCAAACGTTCCAATACCAGATTTCCAGATTTGGCTCTGATTCATTCAGAGACACCATGCTCAGCTGCTGGAGTCTTCACCACCAACAAGTTTCAGGCTGCTCCGGTCCAGGTGAGCAAAGCGATCCTGGTGCAACGACAAGGCCGGGGTATCCGTTCGGTCGTGATCAATGCCGGTTGTGCGAATGCTGTCACCGGGAAAGGGGGCTTGGAGGACGCCTGGGCTATGGGCGCGAAGGTGGATAAGTGTAACGCGTTGGATGAACCCAGCACTCTCGTTATGAGTACGGGTGTCATTGGGCAGAGGTATAGTTCCTTGGTTCAACCCAGCCCAGCTCCCCCTTTGCCCAACGGGCAATTGGATTAAACCAGAAGAATCATCTGCTCACAGATCAGCGTTCCCAAAGACTCCCAATCCAGAAAATCACCGATGCGATTCCATCGGCCTATACTAAGCTCTCCTCGACGCACAATGCCTGGCTCACCACTGCTCGGGCCATCTGTACTACGGACACGTTTCCCAAGCTGCTTTCCCGGACCTTTACCCTCCCATCCGCCCCAGGGCGGATCTACAGTCTCGCTGGGATCACCAAGGGTGCTGGCATGATTCACCCTAACATGGCCACCCTCTTGGGAGTCCTCTGTACCGACGCCCCTATTGAGCCTTCCGCGCTAAAATCACTCCTTGACCATGCGGTCGCCCGCTCCTTCAACTCCATATCCATCGACGGCGACACTAGCACTAATGATACAGTAGCCCTCCTCGCCAATGGCGCCGCTGGAGGCGCACCAATCAATTCCCCGACCTCAGCAGACTTCACGGCGATGCAGGAAGTCCTGATGACATTCGCCCAGTCGCTCTCTCAGCTCGTCGTCCGCGACGGCGAGGGTGCAACCAAGTTCGTCACCGTGCGCGTCCAGAACTCCCCATGCTATGAATCCGCCCGGATCATCGCGTCGGCGATTGCACGGTCCCCGCTCGTCAAGACGGCTCTATACGGCCGTGATGCGAACTGGGGGCGCATTCTATGCGCAGTTGGATACGCGCAGGGCGTCACACTGGGTACCGTTGTCCCGGAGCGGACCAGTGTCAGCTTTCGGCCCGTCGATGGATCGCCAGACCTTAAGCTACTAGTCAATGGCGAACCGGAGCAGGTGGATGAAACTCGCGCGAGCACCATCCTGCAGGATGAAGACCTCGAGATCGTTGTCGATCTGGGGGGTGGTGAGCAGGGAGAGAGCGGCCTCGGCAATGAGGAGGCGCTGTACTTCTTCTGCGATTTTAGTCATGAATACGTTACGATCAATGGCGATTATCGGACTTGACATAAATGAAATCAAAACCTCTTTCCCGAGGGGCTCCTTTTACTCTTACCTACCTCTCTCTCTCCTACCCTCATCTTTAATTTAATGTGAGGGAGGAAATGAAAAGAGGACGACAGCAGTGGGACAAGAAAGGCAGCATTCCCGTTCTTTAAAATTTTTCGTGTCTCTCCACTGACTCAGGTGCTAAAGACGATAAAAGGATAAATAAAGGGTCATATACGAGTATCTATGTAAATACTAATAGATACATACATACGTGCTCTATAGATAGCGAATGTACTAATACTAAATACCATCATTTTTCAGTTAGCTCCATAGTATTATTGCGTCGCATTCTCATTCTCAAAGTCTCATATAATATACTATTAATAACGTATATAGACGCCATCGAACAGTAATCAACCCATGGTGAAAGTAAGGGTGGCAGTAATAAGGATGATAGGTATGAGAATGGAGCGGCAAGGAATCTATTTGCTGATCTGTTTTAAGGTTAGTTGGTCACAACGATCTGTAAAAACCTGAAACAGACTTGCAAGCTTTTGATACATCCCTGCACCGTTGGTAAACACAGAGGAGCAAGTTATCCGAGAAAAGAATAGCGATAGGCGCAGCTGAAAAAAGAATCTGTGGATTCAACTTTTTCGTTCCTTTCTTATATAATTATTGTTACACACAGATGGTGACCTCTTATGTACAGTTGTGGCTTGATTTCACATAGAAAAAATCTCCTCGAATTTTAGACTCGAGTCGTTGGTCTCGAACAACCGGGGCAGAAACGCTCCGCACTTCTCTCGGGTTTTTATACCCACAACAATCAATAAAGGAAACATCTTCCAAGCCACAACGGTGTCGAGCCAGCCATGATAAGGAAATCAGGTCATAAGATGAATGAATTTAATTTCCACGCGGAAGTCATTAAAAAATACTGGATAGTTGATTTTGGTTTAGTTCCCGGGAACTAAGCCTTTCAGTCCAGAGCCGAAATCGCCTTCTCTAGCGGCGATTTCGAAGTAGCCGTAGATAATCCTAGAGCTTGGCTTAGTATCACTATTTCCGAAAAATAAAAGAATCTCAAGCCTTACGTTACAGCAAGAAGAATACCAGTGCCGCTGCCTAGGGCACCAAGCAAATCCGAAAATACCGACAGACCACCAATGCAGGCACCGCCGAAAGCAGCAGCTGTGGGAATGACCCGCTTAAGTTCTTTGTACATGCTCTGCTCACGGTGGCCAGCCATCACTAGTCCCTGATCCTTGAGCTGCTTCGCAACATCGCGTGGCGCAGAGCCAGAAACCTCAATCCAGGTCTTGGAGAACAAGGCACAGGCGACGAGCATGAAAGCGACATATACCGCTGTGTGGACTGGATCAAGCAGGGCATCCTTGAAGTTCAGGGGAGGAGACATGTAATACGCGATACCAGACGAAGCGTAGAGCTGCGCCGATCCGTCGCGAGGTTCCCACACACCAAGTAGTCTCACGAGCAGATTATCTGAGAAGCGAGAGTACAACATCTGGCTGATCAGGAATATGTTTGAGCACAAGGCGGACTGCAGCATTATAGGCATGTTTGACGTATAAAACAGACGGACAGGGTATGATCCACGCATCCCACGCTGGCGGGATGACTTCACAGGGATTTCAACACGGAATCCCTGAAGGTAGATAACAGCGGCGAAAACCAAGAGAGTCGCCAACAGATTCATGATGTTAGGGAGGTTCTGGCGGTAGAAGGCTTCACGCAAAGCGCGCTGCTTGTTAGGCCATGTCAAGAGAAGATGGAAGAGAGCGATGATGGCTCCTTCGAATTCTGGACCGCGGCCGGTATTAATAGTTGTGGGTGAGAAGGCCTTCCAAACGATGGACTCGCAGATGTTGGTCGCAATGAACAGCGAGATACCACTACCCAACCCATAACCCTTCTGCAGCAATTCATCCAGGAGAATGACAACCAAACCGGCAACAACAAGCTGCACAATCAGCAGAACACAGACACCCGCACCGAGATCACTAGGCTGGCCGTAGAGACCAGTTAGGACGTAAACACAAGCTTGGCCGAATGACAAGATGATGGCAAACAATTTCTGGGCGGTCTGGTACAGCTCCCGATCGGTTTTCAGATCGAGATTCACGTCAATGAGGTGGGTTCCTGCGAGAAGCTGGCCCAGAATGTCAAAGCAACTCCTAGAAGACAGCACGTAATACACGCACCTGGAAAATCATCCCGGAAGATATGATAGGCGTGATACCCAACTCCATCAGGGTGCCACGATTACTGGCCAGCATCATACGGAGCCAGTAGAGAGGATCAGACGTATCAGACGAGACAATACCATAGAGCGGCATTTGGCTCATCACCAGAAATATTAACAGCGTCAACTACATACATCAAGAGGACGAAGTTAATATTTGAATGGTCTATACAGGGCAAAGGGTGGCATATAGCACATACTCCAGTCCACATGAGTTTCTGGTTGAACGGCACCTTGGTCTCTGGAGAGGCCACCTCAGGCAGGAGGGGCGTGAAAGGCTTGATCAAATCGAGAAACCGTACTATGCACCTCGTTAGTTCCAAGTTATGGCGGCTTCATGTGAATCGGATTAAGATTTAAGGTGATAATTTGTGACTTCTCGATTCCACAAGACGAGGAGAGCTCACAACCACTCATCGTGACGACTTCCTCGACTCTATTCGACAAGAGGAAGGAATATAATTAAGTGTTGGCGAATAGAGAGACCAGCCAAAGGAGCGATAGCAGTATGCAAACCAAAGAAAAAGAAGGAATATAGGGAGGGCGAGAAGAGGAAAGGAGAGAACTTCTCGACTTAAGAAAGTTGAGGCAGAGAAAACAAAATCTTATTGTGATTGTGTCCACTTCCACTTCCAGTCGCTTGCTCTAACCCTAAACGGGAATTACCTCATTAGTTTTATCCACCGTCCGTTCCGCTTTAGGAACATCCGGCAGAGTTGTTTGGAGCAAACGAGCAAGGATAAAATACTGTTAGAGGTTATGTATCGTTCCATCCTACCACCCCAGCCTTTTAGACAAGTTCACCACCGCAAGAGAATGACACCTTCCTGTCTCATTTCGCGCTGAGCAACGATTCGCTTAACAATGAACAAACTAAGAAGCAGAATATATACAATGACTTCATCACAGCCAAAATCTATGTCCAGGAGCATATCCCTAACTTGTCGCGGTAGGCCCTTTGCATCCCCAGATAGCTACTTTGTCTAACAGTTATCACTTCCTTCAGGAGAACCCGTTCAGCGCGAGCAACTTTTCGAATACACTAATGGACGGTTTCTGGTTAATGAGAAGTACGAAATGTCAAAGCGCTATGTCAAGTTTGATCTTGATGCTCTATGCACGCTAGTTTCGTCCCTCCCGTCTATCTCTTCACCTATATCGGCGATTGAGAAGATGGAGGGGGGTTTCAACAAAGCTTTGTTGATGACAGCAAAAAATGGGAAAGAAGTTATTGCGAAAATACCATGCCCGAGTGTTGTGCCATCGAAATATAGCACTGCGTCCGAAGTTGCTACGATGGAATACGGTAATGCTATCTCAGCTTCGCCCTGAAGCCTCATTACTAATACGGATGTGCTTCCAGTGAAGTCTCATACTTCTATTCCGGTGTCCAAGGTCCTTGCATGGAGCTGTGATGCTCAGAATCCTGTCGGCGTCGAATACATTGTAATGGAGAAAGCCAAGGGACGGCAGTTAGTTGAGGTATGGGGTGAGATGGATCAGCTGCAAAAGTTCAAAGTTATCCAGAACCTGGTTCGGTTGGAAAGCCAGCTGGCCTCCGTGAAGTTCCCTGGTTACGGAAACTTGTACCTTCGTCATTCGGTTCGACACATAAGTCGAGTGATCCCTATAGATGATGTTTATTGCATTGGCCCTACCTACAATGCATCATGGTTTCCCCAGCTCAACAACATGAATGATACCGGTCCATGTGTGTTTTCTACCCTAAAAGGTCGATCCCACACTAACATTTACTTCTCGAAGGGGAAAGTCTCTGCGATCTTGGTCTAGCGCTAGCCAATCGTGGCCTTAGACACACACAGCACTCGACCCTTGTTCCACGCGGGCCCCATTACGGTTCCAAAGATGAGCATATTCAGGCCTTAGAAACTGCTTTGAAGATTATACCAATACTAGCCGGCCATACTTCACTGCAACGATTCTCCAAACCAACACTATGGCACGGTGATCTTCACTTGGGCAATATGTTTGTTTCCGACAAAGACCCTACAAAAATCGCGACCATAATAGACTGGCAATTTATGTCAATCATGCCCGTATTTACACAAGTCCAATGGCCGTCTTTCCTTTGCCCTCCCGATGACTATCAAATTGGGACGGTGAAACCAGAGCTACCACCAAATTTTGATGAAATGGACTTGGATGAGAAAGCTTTCGCGATAACGGAGAGAGATAAAGCTTTGCTGGCAAAATGCTACGAAGCGGCGCTCGCTAAAAATCACCTTGAATCGTACTTGGCCCTTATTCGAGTCGACCCTGCAATCCGGCATTTGTTTACGTTCTGCGAAAATACGTCCAAGGATGGAATATTACCACTTCGTGATTCTCTGGTGCAAATTTCCGAAAATTGGGACCAAATGGATATTCCTGACAGCTGTCCTTACCCAGTCACAAATGACGATTTACTAAAGCACACGCTTGAGCTTGCTAGGTACAAGGATTGGCACAAACTAAAGTTATACACGCAAGAGTTGTTACATTCAGATGATGATGGCTGGATCCCCCCCCAACTTGACTTTGTCAATGTTAAAACAAGACACACTGAACTATTCCAACTTTACCTTCAGAAAGAAACGGAAGAATTGCCGGAAGAGGAGGCAAAGGAGCTTTGGTTTTATATTGATAGAAAGTAATAACGAGTGTGGTGTGGAGCAAGTGGCCGAAATACAGGCCATGGAAGCCGCATCTTATAATTGTTGATAAACACCAAGGAAAGGCACGATTGTCACTTGAAGCGAGCTTGAACTATGTTCAAAGGTTCCTATGAGCAGGTTAACGGTTTTGGTCGCCAGGAGCTTTGATTTCCAGTACCTTCTTAGCCTAAATTATCCTTTGCTTGCTTCTCGATCCCTTGCCAAAATTCATCGAAAGCCTCTGGCATGTTGTCCTCTAGTTCATTGATATCAATGTCCCCAAAGGCCAAATTAGCATGGCTTGTGTTTTTCTTCAGCCATTTCTGAAGTGCGTCATTGGAAGCCTGCGAGTTGACTTGGAGGTAAATTCTTTTCTTGCCGTCCTTCACCTCTCCAGCGTCGAGCCGCAACTGCCATTTCTTATCCTTGTCGCCACTCTTGGGAGGGGCAATGCGTGCTCCAGGTGTATGGGCCTTCCACAATTTTGTTATTTGCCCATCCCGAATAAACAGACTCTTAAAATCTTTGAGGGCCCTAGATATTTTGGGAATGATTCCGACAAATATCCGATTTGAAGAATGAGAAAAATGGATACCCAAATACTTCTACCCGCTCATCATCTTTGGGGTTTGCTGCTCTCATAACCGAGCAAAAAATGCGCTCCAGGTGAGGCCTCCATTTTCTGTTACGTGACACTGCCTTGATGGAACTTGGTGGCGCCTGTGACCGCTATATTATAACTAATTAATTATCTTGCTGTTTGTGTAGGAGTTAGCCAACAGAAGCTCACATGTAACCGCCTTGTTTTTGCCCGTTAAATGCCTGGCCTGTTATCTAGAAACATGTTCTTCCAATCGGTTTTGCAACGAAGGGGCCCACGCACCATATCTAGTCAATCAACGGAAGAGTATAAGCGCAGAATTAAAGAGCGGTCAGATGCTTTCAGCCTCGTTGCTATCCATCTCTGCAAAAATATCTCTCCTTAAATACGATTCGCTTGGAATCCCAATGTACAGTTAGAGGCTACTCTTAGTACTGTGGGGACGTTAGCAGGATTGGGACTTGGAGTTCTGGTGGTCTTGTAACTAACACTTGCCTGTTTAGGTTTAATGCGAGTTGTTCGTTGAGAGATATCAACGCAGCAACTCTAGCTTGCCATGAACAGGAAATAACTCCGAAACCGAACATGGTAGTCTCTTCGTTCTTACCTACCTAATGAAGTCTTCTCCATCATTAGCTTGAGGTCCCTGGCAGCTGGGGCGGCAAAGCAGAAACGCCTATTACGCATGTTCTTCCTATACACCTTCTGGTAAATGGGAGACAGTTAAACGTACATTTGTTGATGGTAGACCTGGGGAAGCACAATGCTATCTTGGCTCGCAAAACATAATGTCCTATTCTACCTGACCGTCGACGCAATTGCCTACTGTGGCCGGAAGAGCGGATGAGGTCATGCGCAAAGGAACCATTGTACTGCCACGGAGAATTCTTTTTCCCAACCGCAGGACACCGCGATCAATCGAGGCGGATGCAAACTACAGAGACAAGCTCATGGAACAAGAGATCCACGGAGCAATATCGTAATGGAGCGTTGAGATGCGATGAACAAAATGACCAAGGCCCTGTCTGTAATGGATGAGTTCATTCAAGCTCCTAGAAAACCGAAACAGTCACCTCTTCAGACAAGAGACCTCTCTAAGAGGATCGATATCGCGCTAATAGGCGCAACGCCTTTCCATCGCCACACAAAAAGGAAGGATACAGAGGTATTCACTGTCAGCTTGAACGAGATCAACCGAATTATCGAGGAGGATGACGAGGAAGAGGTATTAGCTAAGCTTCTTCACAATATCACGCCTGGAAAGATGTATTCCGCTGGTGCCCTAGGCACCAAGATTAGTCAGCTCGCTAGTTAGCCAGAGTCTCCTGAAGCCTTCTCATGCCTTCAGTTCCATCATATTCTCTAAGAAACATTACCCCTAACAGATCTTGCGATCACAAGATAGAACTGAAAGATGGAACCCCATCATTAACGGCAATGGGTCGTAGCCCTTTGAACAAACAACCCGCAGAAGAGCTAGAAGCAGCAAAGAAATATATTATGGAGAACCTAAATAAAGGCTTCATGGTGCCGAGCTATGCACCTTTTGCGTCTCCTAGAGTGGGAAATTGCGACATCGGATCAGGATGAGCTCCGAGCCTGAAGACCCTACCACATTCCGTACGCGTTACGGAGCATATGAATATTATGTGATGCCCTTCGGCTTGACGAACGGCCCTACAACGTTCCAAAGGTTTTTTAACAATAGATGATTTATTTCCTCACAGCCTTTATCGACGATTTGTTGACCCATAGCCGCAACGAGTTGGAGCACGAGGAACATGTTAAGATGGTATTGACTCGTTTAAGGAATGCCGGCACAGGAACGGCAAAGACATCAAGCAAACAAACATCGACACAAAGGAGATTTCGGAGTCATGGTAACGACTTATTACTCCGAACGCACAGTTATAGTCGTAAAAACTCTGAAGAAAACACACATCTCACACCTCTTTCCATCCACTGTTCTCCTACAGTAATCACATATACTATTCAATAGTTATGAGCCCGGCTCGCTCAGTATAAGCCAACAGAAATACTCTCTCATTCGCTTGATATTTTTCCCACGATTTCCATCATAATGGCCACAAAGACGGCGACATCGGTCCAAGAAGTCATTTTCGAAGGACCAGATCAGTATCACGCTTGGTTTACACATATAAAGGGTTCCAATCCCGATGACTTGTGGTACTATTTTGATCCCGACTCATCCGAGTTTTCATAAACCTGCACCAGTTACTACTCAACAATAAAAGGAGCTGAGACTTTACACGAGCTAAACGCGGAAGAAAAGTCTCTTTTCATAAAATTGAAAACCCTATATAACGCAGATATTGTTTAGTATCAGCGTTTCCTCTCTGGGCAGGCGAAACTAAGGAAACTTATTTTCAGCACTGTGCCTAATGCAAAGCGATCTCATCTGAAGCCAGACAAACCGGCTGGGGACTGTCTTAAAAAGCTTCAGGCCTCGACAGAACCATCAGACACCCAGATGGAGGACGTGGTGAAGGCAAGACACAGGGTTATGACGAACAGCAAGTACGCCGAGTGGCCGACAGGCGGTCCTGAACGATGGTTACAGGAGTGGCAAAAGCTAATGAGTGACTGTGAGAGATGGAGCCCAGCCCTCTTCGGCTCTTGGCCCAGTGATTTCAGACTGGTGTGGGGAGAACTCCCCGATGCCCAGTGGCTGTATCATCGCCTCGGAAATGCTCTTGAAGAGGATATACTAGAATTCTGGGATATATACAGGGCATCAAAAGAGCTAAAGAAGGCATGGGAAGACAAGATGATCAGAGCTGGCATAAAGACTGTCGTAAAGGGTAGGATTACAAAAGCGGCCTTCGCTGTTGAACCGCGTTTTGACGGCCTCGGAACGACGGAAGAAAAGAGTGACGATTCTCAAGCGGAACCTCCCGCCTCGACTACTTCAGCTCAGTCACGAAAACGTGCTGGAACAGATAGCAGACAAAGATCTGCTAACAAACGCAGTCAACAAAATGAACGAACACCGTACTAGGGCTGCAATGGAAACCATCATCCGAAAACATGCATCCTGATTAGCGGCTCGAATCCCAAAATTCAAGGTTTCGGGGGAGAGGAGAAAAATGTTTGAGGAAAAGATGAAGACCTCAAGCTTCGCAGAGAGGGTCAGAAAAATCTGGGAGGCTGGGAATTAAAGAAAAGCCTAATGAAGGAGGGAAATGAATGACATGAGGCAGCGGATAGTGGAACCGGAATGAGCAATAGCCTAAAAAATTAGTCGGTCAAATCAACCAGCGATTTTCTTCCATATTCGCTATAGCACATGGCTTCCCGCTGCGAAATTCTTTTCTCTTAGACTCAGGATCTTCTATCCACGTGTCGCATGATCGTTGGAGGTTTGATAGCTTTCGACGGCCACCAACCCGGTCACTACAGGAATTGATAAGGACACAACAGTCTAACCGCTTATAGATAACACGTACATAGGCTAACATATAAATTTACGAGTGTTGTAATGATACCCGTAATGTCAAGGTAATAATAATGGTAGAATCCTAGTCCTCACAGAGCCCGTTCGCGTTCCGCGATTTTACCGTCATAAATATCACCCACAATTCCGTGTGAATCATATTCTCTAAGCTTAGTATTGGCAGTCTCTTTGGATTAAGTGGAGCAGCACTGCCACTGCCTACTACTGAGCCGGTGCCGGTTGTATAGACAGTATGTTGATCACCTTGCAACACTCAAAACCCGTTGACCGTGCTCGATCCAATGTTGAATCCCGCCGCTTCGACTGCTTGCCTTGGCCCTTTTTATGCGTGACATTATTCGCATTCCTTCTCTGTAATTGGACTGCTGATTCTCGAGGATACCAGCTATTTCCAGCTTCAGGCTGTCGAGATCGATCGTACAGCCAATGAGAATGGATATTGGATAGGGCAATCGGCGACTTAGAATCCATATAAAACCGCGGTCGAGGGCGCTGGATAGCGTGACTAAAGTAGAGGATCACCATAAATAACGCATTTATAGAACAAAGGTGATAGATAGATACACACAGATGATAGAATTGATCGCTGGTCCTTCCATAAGGGTCAGGGTCCAGCCGAACTATATTGGGGCTCCTATCGAATTTACGAATTTCGAAGTTCGACAAATTCGTACGAATCCAACTCGAATTGAGCCAGATTCGATTCGTAAGTTCGTAAATTGATAATCATCCATAGATAATTTACCCGCATGAATTAATGTTGCTGCACATGACTATTTTACATGCTTTTTAATTGGTTCCTTCGCCTTCAGCATATCCCTCAACATAATTAAGGTCCATAGTGTATCCCCATTCATCGCAAGATGCCGTATACCAAGGATATCGCATCCAAGATTGAAGAGACACTCGGTGTCGGCTTCTGATGAAGGTATTGGAAGGTAATCACGCGCCGCCTGCGTCATGAGCTTAAATCCACCTTGATTGGCGTTCCACCAACGTAATATCCACTTTGTTTAGTCTTCCTTTGTATTGCCTCTGTAAGCAACTCGTGGGCTGTCAAGATATCGATCAATATCGGAGGTTTCGGGTGTGTCTTCGACGGATGACTGGTATGG
>JAHQZX020000003.1:183946-213439 GCA_019804575.2 Pseudotulostoma volvatum | reverse complement strand
GAAGTGCGAGCCAAACGGACCGTTTCACTTTTGAAAATCGCAATTTTCAAAAATGCAAGCCGACCTTTGCATTGCACACTTTTAAAGTGCGAGCCGACAACTCTTTAGGATTTGCCCCTGCCATAAATTGCCGAAAACTAAACCTAAAATAGAATAGTGTATATAGCCCAATTCTAAAAAGAACATCACGTCTGGCGCAATCATGAAGTCTCGTGCCACAAATATGCTATTACAGCTACACCTTGGCGCAATAGACCCTCCCATAGCCACGCTCCTAAAGCTAATATATAGATTTCTCTTAGATGGAGTGTTGTGGCTGCGAACCGAAGGTGGATGGTATAACATATATTCCATAAGGTACACTGGAGTATGTTTATCCGAACTATACTATGCAAACAATTTGGAAGGATAACCCCATTTCGCACCCTATTGATTCTGATTAAGGTGCAATCAAGGTAGCCTCCTTTTTGAAGTGAGACCCTCGAAGTCTACGTTGATTGACCAGACTGTTGGCCAGGATAGCGTGCTGAAGAGCAGGTATAGCAGCTCGATACCGAAGGTAAGAGCAAAGAGGCACAGGAACTCTTTAGCATATTGGGAGCAGCGGGCACCTTAGTAGAAAATACACATCATGGGAATAGCAATTCGTAGAAATATGCCAATGTCGCCATACTTGATACCGTCTTTTAACGGTAAGTATGAGAACAAGTTGCGTAGGTAGAGAATGTGGTTCCATAGGTCCTGATCCGGAGCTTGTCCATCTGGAATGCGGTGTATACTATTGTGGATATTGTTGTGAACGCGTTCAGCGTGGATTTTCAGAGCGGACACAGGCATCTCCCTCATTTTTCGGGCTACGGTCGCCACTGCCTCGTCTTCATTCCTTGGGCGGTCTCCATGCTTGAGAATGTCGTGCATGGATATCACAACAGTTATAGCTTGAAAGCTCTGGATCTCCAGTTCCTCGAGAGCTTTGAAGTCCTTTGGTCCCTGCAACGTCTTTCGGTCCCAAAACGCAGCAATTGCATGTAACGTTGAGTCATCCACTGATGGCTTCGCTGACCAATAACTCTCGGAGTGTCGCTGATGCCCCAAACCATGGAATATCCCTCTCAATTCGGTCACAGAATGCGGAGGGATTGATACAGTAGTCGAAAACTATCCCCCAAGTTATTGTAACGGATGCGCCGATATCTTTCTTAGGGATTTCCCTACGAGGCGTAATGGATGGGCTTAAGAATTGTTTTTCACTATTTATTCTCTTCAGTCCCTCCTGTTGAAAGTCCCTATTATCTCTCTCTCCTTCTCTTTAATTCATTCTTTAATAGGATCTTTCCACAGCATTAAGGGTCATCCCCAGATCTATAGGAAGCCCCTTCTTCCCTTCTGCTTCCATCTTCTCTTATTTCTTTTCTTGAGGAGTAGAGATAGCAATCCATTCCTTCCTCTTGCTAGATGTAACGACCCCTAGGGTACCCGCAGATAGGGTAGACTATCGCCTTGTTATCCCCACACTTCCATATTAGGATATGTATTCCTACTGGCTCAGATAGCCATGCACGCACACAGCCACCGCTATCTGTATCTACCTCCTTTTGTGTATATAGCCGAGCTGCCCCTTCATGGTTCTAAGGGTCAGCAGTTAATCTGATTTTATTCTTCATTCTAGTATTGGTGCCTTAGGCACGCTTTCCCGATCCTATTTCCTTTACACTAGACCGAGCAACCGTTACAGTTGTCACGCAATGCAGCTCATCGAGAACAACAAGGCGAAGGCATGCTACAATGTTAGTACATGCAAGAATAGCCTCCCCAAATAGAGGCGAAATTGGAATTTCTCAGGCGTAGAATGTCCGGTCAATTCAGGAGTCCCCCAGGGGTCTCCGGTTTCGCCGATCCTGTTTCTGGTGTATTCAAGTGGCATCTTCGATACCATAGAGGCCACAACCCCTGGGATATAGGCGCTGTCGTTTGTAGATAACATGGGGCTGGTCTCCCTGGGAAGCTCAGTAGATCGGGTCTGCAGACAACTGCAACAGGCCGGGGAAACTGCTATAGCCCAGGGACACGCTAATGCAGTTCAATTCGATGCCAATGAAATTGAGGTGGTTGTCAGGGACCTCAAACTAATGATAGAGAATATTTCATTAGGTAGGTAAAAACGAGAAGACTAAGCTAGAGAACAGAAAGAGACAGGCGAGCTGCTGCGTTGAGAGATGATATCTCTCAACGAGCAACTCGCACTAAACCCAAACAGTAAAGTATTACAAGACACTAGAACTCCTCCAAGTCCGATCCTGCCAACGCCGCCACAGTGGTCCTGTTCATTCGTAAACGGGGGCGGGCGGGAATTGAAGGACTGAATCCGACGGGCTAGGACAATTACTGGAATGTTTCAGTCCACCCCTATAGGCCCCCTGGTTATAAGAGAGTAAGAGAGGCGGGCCTGGAACCGGCAGAAATCTTATTAGAGGCTCGACAGTTGGGATATACCTCAAGGCTGCTTAGCCTACCTAAGGACCACCCAGCTGGATAAATTCTCCCTGTTACGGAAAGGGGGACCGACACGCTCAGCCTGGGGAACAACCTCCGGGGGACCGGGTGTGGACAGTGTTAGATTATGAGTTAGCAGTAGTCGTCGGTCTTTATGCCGTTGGGCAAACTGGCTGATCCAATTCTTGCCAACATCATGTTTCACAATCTTCTGAGCGAGATTTTTGACAACGGTAAAGGCAGGAGCTGTTATGAGAACACGGTCATGAGTTGATATTCGATGATACTAGCTAACTTGCTCAAGTAGAGGAAGTAGAAATACAGGATACAGCGGGCGGTAAGGAATGGGGTGAAAACTCTGCACCGGATGGTAGTTATTCCGCTCCGCTCCGGTAATCCCTAATTTCTCAACAGGAGCCTGCAATGTTAGGACATTCAGATAGTGAATTAATTAACTCCCTCGTCTGTGAGCTCCGCTGAATGAAACTGCTTTGTAGACATCGCTCCCCTTCGAATCGACACATAAGAGTTGTGTGGTTAGGTAATTCGTGATTCTTGCTGTAGCACGAAAGTTTGGCTCTTCTTGCTTACCAAATCCGCAAGAGCGGCCGGAATTACCTCTTTGTTGGGCATTTTGGCTGAGTTAAAAAGGGGGTGCGAGTGGTGGTGGATTACGTTACTAGACTTGGCGGTTTGGCGGTATTTTTGCGTAAGCCGAACTCGTTAACTATAGAAACGAAGGGTATTGCTAATCTACATTTGGTGGGTGGAATGGCTGGTAAAGTGTCCCTATTGATCAATGATATGTGAATGGTCAACTTTGTGCTAGTTGGAATAGAATGTACGTAGTTCTGATTTTGAAATCTTAACCAGGGGCATTTTCTAACTCAAGCAGCGGCATTGGGAAAGAGTTTGTAAGTGGCACTAAATAGGATCAGTAATGCTTTATAATGGGGCTTGCATTACTTTAGCTTTACTAACTTGTACATTATATATCACCATTGTCTCGGTCTCTAGTGAACCCAATGCTTCAGCAGGTGCGCTGTCAGCCTCCATCTAACCCTAGAGCAGCTATAGCAAATTCTTTTCTTTCGTGCTGACTATACACTCCTGCTCCACCAATTAAGTCGTGAAGAATCTGACTTCCAAAATGCAGGGTAGTTCAACCCTGTATGTTAACTCATTTCCACTTATAAACCGTTTAGCTTACTATCTAACTTATCAAAGGCCCATATTTCGGCTATTTTACCTATGCGGCATATTTTGAATTGTTAATTCAACATCTCAGAGGCCTTGATATGGGCTTTCCCCATATCTCTTTTCTGCAGATGCAAGGGGCTATTTATAAATCCATTGAATTTATACAAAATGCTTAGAAATATATGTATACTAACTGGCGATCCTCCCAAAAAAGAAAAAAATTTTTTTTTCATTTATTAGCGTATGGAATTCTCTCCTGAGGTGCCGAGTTATATGAATGTTGTTAACACAAGGGTTTACGACATATTTAATGGACCGATAAATTGTTATCTTGAGAAAATGGTGTAGATGTTAGTTATATTAAGATGAAGGCAATGGATGTCTGATATATCGTTTCTGTTTATCCCGAATTTTCTGGCGGGACATAGGCAATCTTCCAAAGGATGTAGATTTCCTTACTAGTAGTAGCATGCTTACAGTTTCAGTTTACGAATGCCAAAGTGGCTAGTGATGCCTTGTCATATCATGCTTCAGATTTAGAACATGGATTCAAAATATATACTTAAAGTATTACCTGATGTTCAACGTCTTGAAAATCCATCACATATAGTCCAGTCCCATGCAAAACCAGGGTTGACAGTCATAGCGTTCACTATGATCTGCCGTCAGAGTCGCGGCTGTGATAAGAATCCTTCCCTTCGCTTGGCTTTTCCCCTTGCTACTTGAAACCAGGTCATTCAATCACCTAGGCTGGGCCGGCTTTTTTCTAGCTTTTTCCAATCCGACAATGTGAATTGCTATTTTTCAAGTGCATCAGCTCGGTTCGCTACTGTCGCGTACTTAATTCTTTTATGGTCATATTGGAATTTATCATCATCGTCAACACGCGAATATGCTTGCTATGGCGTAGGCAAGTTGACCGATTCCGACGGCGCACCTTTCTGCGACTGATCCTGTACCCACCCCCTCCAGAGAGTATGGACCCTCTCTGTAGCCTTAGGTATCTGATTGCAGTCTGGAGGTGTGGCCCATTTCTGCTCGAACCATTCATACTTCAGGCAAGGATTATGGCTGTGTAGTTCGCAGCAGATATAAAGCCACTCGTATACCGCTCCCTCATTGGCAATTCTCTGAATAGCTGGCCAGCTTTGAGTGTATCATAAGGGTATTAACAATCGGCACCCAATCTTGAAGGCCGACGTCCCGCTGTTCGGCCAGTTTCGTATAGTACAAAGGAGGTTGAATAATATAAAAAGACCTCGAGCCGCCAATTAAGCCACATTTTCAGCCTAGTCGATTTATGGGTTAGTCAGTACCCCACCACTGACCGAGCCACCGCCAAATTGATTGACTTGATGCTCATGTGAATATCGGAGGAAAGAATCCTTCTCCATATGATAGAATTTTTGTTAGCGTACCTGAGGACTTGCTCAAATCCATTCACGATCGATTCGATCCCATATCATGCATATGACAACTACTAGTTATTACAATAATATTCATCTGCAGGAGCAGCAGAGATAATATGGATCCAGAACATGCTGCGAAATTTGCCATACACGAGGCTGCCCGTGAAGGGAAAAGTGAGTGATCTATGGAGATGGCCAGTCGATTCGATCTGACTCTTTTTCTCTTTCAGCTTCTGTTGTTGAATCCTTGCTGAACGTAAGCTTCTAAGACAATACATTCCAGGCCCGAGGATTTTATTATGTGGATATACATTTGTGCCTTTCATGTGCTGCTTTTCTTAACCCAAGATACTCAGGCGATCCCGAAACTCGCACTACTCAAAGATGATGATGAGCGACTTCCTGTACATTGGGCCGCAGCCTTTAATCGACTACCAATCGTGGAACTATTGGTAGCCAACAGACACTTCGACCCAGATATTGTGGTTCGTTCTTTCTCCAACTTTGGTCTACTTGCCCTTCCCTATTTCCGAGCGTTACTCACCTATTACCATTTTCAACCCACTCAGGACGGATCTGGATGGACACCACTTATGATCGCGGCCAGCTTGAAGAATGGAGAAGGGGACGCGATCATTGATCTCCTGCTGCGGAAAGATGCGGATGTGAACATGAAGAGCATCACCGGTCAGGCACGTACACTCGATCATGATTCACAAGAGTCAACTATGGATCTAACCATCTGATCTATTCCCGCATTTAGAATGCCCTCCACTTCGCCACATCCAAGGCCAACCTTTCCACAGTTCGGACTCTCATTTCTCACAAATGCAGTGCAAGAGTCAAGGATAAACGCGGCCAGCTACCACTTCATCGTGCTGCAGCGGTGGGATCCATACCCATCTTAAAGATTCTCCTCGAAGAAGGGAAAAGCCCAGTGAACGCGACTGATAACGATGGCCTAACCGCGTTACACCACGCCATTTCTGAGGGGCACGGTGATGCTGCTATCCTCCTACTGAAATCCGGCGCAGACCCTGAAAAGAGAGACCAGGAGGGAAGGTACGCAATCGAATTAGTACCTGATTCCAAAGTACGTCAACCCATTTCCGACCTGGGGGCATCTCGGTAGATGCCATTCCCCGCTTGGTGCTCTTCTATGACTGACAAATTATTCTGCTCAGGTTCGCAAATATGTTTTGCAAACCGCAGAAAGGGAAGGGATCGAGCTCCCATAAGGCGCTTCCATATGCATATTATAATTACCCTCAGCAAGAACCCCCTAAATGATGTTTCGAAAACTGCTTCTCCCTTAAATAAAGTACGGTTTCAACTATTGGATGTTAATTATGCGAAAACACAGTGCATGCAAGTTGCATAATCTCACTAAAGAGATTGTTTGATAGATGGATTCTGAGTATTGGGACAATGTCTACATGAATCCTGTATCATCCTCACTCTCCGGGGATATATTACAAGCAAAAAGTTGACATCAATCCACGCCTCACTTTGTCCCTCACCTCATCGTCCTGTCGATCACCTCACGATAAATCTTTTTTAGGTCGGCAATGTCAGCCTGGAGTTCTTCAGCCTGCTCGGTCTTTTCCCCGAAAAGTTCCAGGGTGGTTTGATATCGCTCGTCCAATTGCTGGACTTGAGCCTCGAGCTCCCGAATCCGGTTATCCGATTTCCGTTTTTCTTCTACCTCCCGCATCGATTTGATGACTTCCTGCCTAGCTTGATCGCGCTGAGCCGTCAAACGGGAGAGCTCCTCCTTTGAAGCTGCTCGTTCGCTCTCGAGACGACGGATAGTGGCGCTCATACGCTCTACCAATTGCACAGATGGTCCTGCTGCTACCGTTGAAACAGAGATAATATCATTGATTCCACGAGAATGATTGGTCTGGGCACCATGAGCAGATGGCGTTGCGGGTGTGGTCGAACCTGTGAAGTACTCTTCAGGCTCGGAGGAGTGAATGAGAGCGGGCCCCGCTATCGTCGGCGCTGATGTGCCGTTGGTGATATGAGACAGATTTGAGATGTGATTTAGTGGAAAGAAAGAGTTTTCCCGAGGCATGCTATAATCGGCGGGTTGAATAGGAAGGTTTGAGGAGCGACGACTCAGTGGTCGATCAAAGTTGTGTCCGATCATTTCGAGACCAGTGGATTTACGACTTGAAACAAGTGGCGAGTCCGCTCGTGGTTGGTGAAGGGTTGACGACAGAGGAGCATTTTCTCGCCACCTAGCCTTTTCCTCCTCGAGTTTCTGCGCCCAGATAGCTTCTGTTGCCTCTTGTCGCTCAGCAAAGTCTTCCTTTGCCGCCCCCAAGTCATCTTCAGCCTTTTGGAGCCTTTCTCTTATCCTCTCTAGTTCTTGCCTGCTTCCCTGCTGGATCTCCTGTACCAGCTCCCTAGAACTTTCGGCCTCCTCCTCAGCCTTCTTCGTTTTAATGCTCTACGTAAATTAATCAGTCAAGTACTCAATTAGATATTATAGATAGATGAATATTATCTCACCATTTCCCGAGCCTTCCTCCGTAAATCAGCTTCTCGCCGTGCGACGTCATCACGCTCCGTTTCTACATTTGCTAGTCGAGAGAGCAATGAACCCTCGATCCCCTGCCAGTTCTCACTGGCAATCGCGTATTGTGTCTGTAAAGTCTCGACCTGCCGCAAGAGTTTCACCTGGGTGTCTCCCGCAGTACTCGACGACGCCTCCTCCACCCTCGCGCGAAGACCCTCCATTTTGCTTTCAAGGATGGACTGTTCATTCTTATGTTCGGCTTCCATAATTCGGGCCCCTTCCTTCTCTCGCTCAAGAGACTCTTGTAGGCCAGTAATTTCCCGCCTTAATTTCTCTTCGCTTAATTCACGCTCTATTCTTGCACTTGATAGGTCATCTTCCAGTTCCGTTATTCGACGTTTCGCCTGCCCCAAAGCCTCTGAACGGGCCTTTTCTTCAACAGGATTGAATCGGGCTGCAACGCTGTCCAAGTGGGTTTTTAGATCCTGAACCTTTAGATTCAAGGCATCTCGTTCTAGTGTAACTGCCTCCAAATCTCGGGAGGTCTTGGCTTGAGCACTGATCGCATCTGCTGCCTTCCTTTCTGCGGCGTCTCCACGGCTTGCCCTCGCCTCTGCACCTGCCAAGTCTCTCTCCAACTTACCTAACTTCTTCTTACCCTCGACCTCAGCTTTGCTACTCTCGATGATCTGTTGTCGAAGCATCTTAATTGTGGATCGGTTGTCAAGCTCGGTCTTTGAAAGTTTCCGTCCTTCTTCAAGTAGCAAAGCGATCCGCTCTTCTTTTTCTAGGAGCTTCCTTTCCATGCTCCCGGGTGCTGTAGAAGACGTTGCTTTCCTGGCTGTCTCCGCTGCTTCCTTAGCTAGATATTTCAACTTAGATTGCAACGCATCGATCCTTTCAATATACCCATGTATCTCTTCCCGCAAACGCGCATCTGAGTCTTCATTCTCTGCTGACATCTCAGATGGGACATCGACAGAAACCGGCTTCGTGGCATCCGATATCTCGTCTTTGCTGTTATCTGCCGTTTTAGGCTGCTGGTTTCCTTCACAATTTCGGTGACCACGGTCGATTTGAGGCTTTTCGGGGCTCGGATGTGGCGCTCCAGAGCCTCCCGCTGGGGCGTCAAAGTCATTACTGCGTCTAGGAATGACATAGACAGTCTCCGCCTCCTTTACAGAAGCCGCCACTCTATCATCTACGATTTCTGCGGAATTATCCAAACTAGATCCAGCATCGTTGCTGAGACGCGGTGTTGAAGCTCGGGAAGGCAGTTCAGCGGAGGGAAAATGGTTGCTGAAGCTTCCCACCCGGTTTGGCTTTACCATGGCACGCGCCAGGCGTTCTTGTAGCCGGTCATTCGTCCGCGCATTGGAGGAGCTGTGCGATATTGCTGGAATCCTATCAGCCACAGGCATCATAGTGTATGGATGAATGTATCATACGCTCGGCGATCGATTTGAGAGCTGAAGCTGTATCCTGATCTCGCTCCTCCAACGTAACCGTCCTTGGTGATATTCTATGAGTCGGATGATCTTCCTCGTTAGCCAAAAGAACGTCCAACCTAGATTCCACGCCCGAAACTGCTTGCTGGAAGAAGGCCGATACACCCCATTTGGACTTGGTAGGCTGGGAGTTGGACGACATGGCGATGAGTCTCCGGCTTTCTCCCGCACAACTTATGGTCTTGATGTAACCATGAGTGAAAACGGTTCCACGGAGGACCTTAGTAAGAGTTTGCAGGAACGATCTATGAAGGAAAGAAGACAAAATATTGCGGACGATGATGGCCTTTGTTGACAATAGATAATACGAATATAACAATTATAGGTTTTAAAAGTTAGCCATCGTGTTCCGTACTTATATACTTATATGATGCTTTTGTTATATTAATATAATTAAACTAGTTACGTATAGCTGTTTTATTATTATGAGATTAGGTATGAATCATCTCCGATCCGACCTGCGCCCGTTTGACGTTTACCCACATCACATCCCACATAAACAAATACGAGAGTCTTGGCAGGTCTCCGTCTGTCTGACCGCTCTCTCTATTGAGTAAGATCGGTCCAGTCCAGTACCTCTTCGATGTAATAGATCAGATGACAGGGAGAAAATGATCTGATAGGCTAGAGCTAACTACCTATCTATCATTCCATGTAATAGAGAGAGGGGGATATCCTCACGTACGGATTACAGATCGGACCTCACCGACATACAGCATCTTCCTACATATTATCAGTATCATTCTCGTCCGATATCATCATATATGCGTGTATACATAACTACTTCATTATCCCTAAAACACCGCCAACCTATTTCTGGTTCATGAGAAATCACCTCTTCTCAGTTGATGATGTCTCTCGAGCCACCCACCTATCTTAGTTCCTTACAGAACAATATTCGTGGGCGACCGATCTCATGGGAGGGTGCCGTCCGAGCTGGAAACATTACAGAAGATCAGCTGAGGAAGATTAAGGCCATCGATAAAGTCCGCAAAGAGCAACGACGCCAGACCGTTGAGAGTGATCTAAGAGGCTATTCAACACTGCTCGCAGGTGGTTCCGATGGCAAAAGCATTCTAGAATCCGCCTCGAAACGACCTGATATTCTCCAGTATATCTTGGTTCTCGCCGCCGACTTGCTTAATGGTGCGGAGATCCATCTTGCCCTGATGCATATTTTAATCTTGCTAATATGTTCTCGATCCAGACGCCCCCCCACTAGCTTCTTCGCTTGTCAATCATCCGGATCCATACAAGCCCTTCCTCCCCCTGCTCCACCACTCCACGAACCCGGAAGACCCCATACCTCTCCTTGTATCCGTCTTTCTAACGAGCCTCATCTCCACAGGACTCACCTCAACATCAAAACTGTCCAGGAGAGATGAAGAAGCTCTCCCCCGCCTTTATATCTATCTTTCCTCCCTAACCAAAAATCAGGACAGCGGCCTTCAGGATGTTAGTGTACAAGGATTCTCGACGTTACTCAGGACACCGAGAGCAAGGGTGATATTTTGGGAACAGAGAAAAGAGACAGTCGATCCTTTAATAGATATTCTTCGTGGTGCAGCCCTGACAAAAGATAATGGATCTGCCACGTTAGCCGGGACGAGCGGTAGCGTTCGAGGCTTTGATGCAGGGATTGGAGTTGGAGTAGGACTTCAGCTTCTATACCACGTTCTTCTAGTGATCTGGCAGCTTAGCTTTGAAGGAAGTCTAGTTGGGAACGACTTAGAACGGTAAGGAGCAGCGATCTAATCGATCTAGGTGGCCCTAACGAAGATTTCAGTGACCATGGCCTTGTCGCGCTGTATACACACCTCTTACGGGTATCTCCAAAAGAGAAAACGACTCGTCTCCTCCTTGCTACCCTTAATAACCTTCTCTCCTCTAACCGAGCGACTCTATTGCACACGGCGGTGTTTGTCCGCCTCCCGTCACTTCTCTCAAACCTCGCCGGCCGTCACTTAACAGACCCGGATCTCCTCGATGATCTCAAGTCGTTATCGGACATTCTGGATGAATACACTAAAACGCAAACCACATTCGACCAGTACGCCGCCGAAGTCCAATCGGGCCATCTTCGTTGGTCGCCACCTCACCGCAACCCAACCTTCTGGAAGGAGAATGCCCGACGGATTCTGGATGAAGATCGTGGTGCTCTGCCTAAGAAGCTGGCAGAAATCTTATCGAAAAACTGGGATAACGACAAACAAGTGCTCGCTATCGCCTGCAATGATGTGGGCAATCTCGTAAAAGAGATACCGGAACGGCGTGCAGATCTCGATCGCCTCGGCCTAAAGACCAGAGTCATGGAACTCATGACTGATCAGGATGAATCTGTCCGATGGGAGAGCCTGAGGGCAGTCGGTGAGTGGTTACGATATACCTTCGATAGTTGATTTTCTTTCCCCCCCTTTTTTCCCCTCGTTTTGGTGCCGCTCTGTACAGTAGTATGCAAACGAAGTATCATAAGAAGGCAAACTCCGTATTACGTATCGTAAATTCCTACTATCCAACAACTCAGAAGCTATTTAC
This sequence comes from Pseudotulostoma volvatum, assembly GCA_019804575.2. Taxonomy (NCBI): domain Eukaryota; kingdom Fungi; phylum Ascomycota; class Eurotiomycetes; order Eurotiales; family Elaphomycetaceae; genus Pseudotulostoma; species Pseudotulostoma volvatum. The sequence continues at coordinate 201,770 of JAHQZX020000003.1, read as the reverse complement.
TTGTCTTTTATCATTATTAAGCTGTTAAAGCGAATTGTTTGCTACATATGTTCCTGCTATGTAGTACAGTCTATGTGTTGCACGCAGAATCTCGACCGGGAACTTATGCTCCATATAAACCAAACCCACTAAAATAGACACCATTGGTGATTGCTCAGGACCCTTTATGAAAATATTCGGACTCCTGCAAGCATGAAATCGCTCGCCGACTCCGCTCGAATACGAACTGGGAGCTCTCTATCCAGGGTATCGATCCACATAGCTGGTACTTCAAGCGTGACGATATACCAAAACTAATGATATATCCGCTAATAGACCTTGCCACTTGTTGATTCCATAAGGTTCTCCAAGGTTTCCGACATGAAATCCTTTGTTCTAGGACCATCTTGTCTACGATGAAACTATCCGATCTATACGTTAGGGGCCTGTTTGGATAGCGGGTGAAGTGTACTGTGCAATTTTATTACCTCCCTTGGTGTGCGGAGCGTAGTGAAGCATGTCCTGTCTTAGGAAATCGCCTTGAAAATCGGCTCCAACTCCAATAGCCCATTAGGCTCTGACCCGATTGGCAGTTTTCGAAGGAGAAACCATGTGATTTATATACTGACATCTTTCTGCATCTGGCTAGAAGACTTATATGAGGCCTCACTCTTCTTTCCTGAGAATCCGGTCTGATACCTGGAAGAACCAATCGAGGCTTTTTCATAGTTTGATGGGGCCAAGGAGATATTATTAAGAGGGGGGGACTGTAGATACATAGAATACCTAACCTCCCCCTAACTCTGCAGAAGAAGCCGTTCTTTCTTAGTTATCATAATTTTTGATGGGATGCGAATTCCCTAGAATTGAAGAATAAAGCATGGGATGCCCGAGGTATCCGATAAACTGGTAAAACATCAGAAATTCGCTTGGCGATTAATAATTCAAGCAGGTAGGTATAAGGGAATATTTTGCATACAGTGGCCTATGCCCAACGGCATATTCGTATTCATGGATATGGCTATGAATATATCGAACATGAACATGAAAAGAAGTCACCAAATGCTTAACCGGATTAATAAACTTACCTTGTATGTTTTTTACTTTGTGGCGTAAGATTGCCCTAAGATTGAGTGAACGCTGAAGGCTGCCCATTATATTTTGTGCACCGCACCGAATAAACCCTTTTTCTATCATATATCATGAATTGCCTTTTTTTTTTTGGCCCTAATCTTAAGGTACTAACTAATCTTTCATATACAAGGACCTCCTATGTAGTGCCCTAAAGACATATAAAACAAAGATATCTCTCAATCTCTCCAATGAAGATAATTCCGCCCCCTGAAAGTTGTGTCTGTCGTCAGGTCAGTCACTCTTTACTAATCAAAATATAGTAAGAGGGAGTAGAGGGACCCATGTGTCGAGGGAACTTTTTCCCTGCGGTATGATTATTTTGATATAGACCTGCCTACTAACACCCTGCATGCGTGAGGGGGGTGATGAGGCGGCTACCCGCTTGAGCTATTGAATGCATCAGCAAAGTGGGTGCAAACATCATTTGTAATGACAAATAGCATCGGCTCATCAGTATACAGCTTTCATGCGCTACACTATGAGTATCGGTGCCGCGGTATCTTCTGCCCGTCTTAAGGATTACTCAACGGAACGTGTAGTAATGAATGATTTCTGAGATTTTGTCAACAGAAGTTCCGTACTTCCTAAGGATTAGTACCAAAGCTAATCCTAATTAGACTAACCACTAGTACGACTTGGGCCTGTTTAAAGTTTACTATATTCCTGAGCCATTGCCTATTTTAGTTTCTCATCTTGCCAAAAGTTGCTTTCCCAAATGCAGGCTAGCAGGAGTTTAAAAAAATTTCAATAACTCTATAACTATTGTATCAAAGGATAATTAATGCCTATTAGTCTAATGGTACTAATTTTACGAGTCCGTGTGGTGGTGTGGTTGAGGAGATGGACTTTTGAAAGTTGATATGGAAGGTATGATAAGAGTACATATAGGTACGTACAGTGTCATTAACTTTTAGTATGCGGAGTTTGTAGGAAAATGACACGGTATAGAATACCTTAACTGGCGCGCACCTGTTTTCTCAAATTAATACCTACCCACTAGAAGAAATCGAACATTAGAGTCACATTATTGGGGGACTCTCTAATATGTCTGGATATTTCAGCTATCTAGTACATAATTCGTTCGATCCTACTCGTCTAGTAATATCTCATGGGTCGTTTCCCTTCCTGTCCTCCGTCATTGACGTTCAAGGTGAATTCATGAATTCATTATCCGTTACTGGCACTAGTAGTCATCATATACTGCCTGGAAGTTGTCGAGATCCCCATGTTCCGGTTTAAGCTATGAATAGTGTATTCTGGGATTGCGTTAAATGCACTGGAGCGCACCGCTAAACACTACCTAGAACTCGAGATCAGAATTCAGTATAGCATGGAATCATGAGAAGGATATTATAGCAACAAAAATCTTGGAATCGGGGCCATTGCGTTGGAGAATTTAAAACACAAATGATTCCGTGGTACCAGCAAGACCCGCCTCATTGCGGTCAAGGTCCAGGTGCTGAGGGAGACCTCGAAAAGACATGGAATAAAAATCTATCAAGGAAATATCAAGAGCATCCTTAGCATGACGAAACGCCTTGGTAACCCTGCGCCAGCCGGGCAACACGGGAAGAGCCCTTCAGCCAAGTTGCCGTTCACCGGCATCCTCCAGCCCAGCAGTAACTTTATCGACATATTCGCCTGCGCCGACACCCAGTCTCGCCATATCCACACTAGATGGGTCGTTCATCGCCCTCGAAATAGCTCTGACGACCTCCTCCTCCTCCCAAATACTACTCGGTCCCCCAGCTTGAGAGTTGCCCTGCTTCTCGATGGCAGAGACAGTACTCCAATACGCATCATCCCTGGTCTTTAACGTCTTGTCACGAAGCACTGCGCTTCGTATCACACTCAAGGTAACCAGTTTGGAACTTGCGCCAGTCAGTGTCATGATTGCGGACATCACAGGTCCCTCAACCTGTTCGCTTGGAGTCGGCGGTGTAAAAAAGAAGCGATTCGTAGCGGAGACGTAGATCAGGAGGGCGCAAATGCTGTCGAAAATCATAAAAGCGAGTGGCCGAAATAGGCCCATTGCGTAATAGAGACTCAAAGGGGGTACTTGGTTAGCTCTAACGGCCGGGGATGCAGATTTAACTGGGTCGTAGGTGACCATGACGTAGATATCAATGGCCGCGAGAATCAAACCCATCAATGTGAAGGTGTTGCGCCATCGTCCAGCCACCTTACCTACGAGCGGCGCGGAAGTGACAAGTCCTAGAATGAGAAAGTGGAAAACATGCGGGATGACCATATTGAAAGGCAAGTAGTAAAATAGATACGAGGTGACATCCTCCGAAGTGCAGAATGGACAAGAGATCAGCCCATCCGGACCATAGCGAAGATAAATGTTGCGAGCCGCTGTAGACGTCAACTTAGATCGCAATAGCGTGTCCCCCTCCGTCAATTCATTCAGCGGTCGGCGTCTCGCTAGACGGGAAAATATGATTTCGGTAGGCGTGCTAAGACGTGAGCCCGTCTGTGCGAAGATACTCGTAGTCGGTGCATGGGGATTAAAGGGCAAACTGAGGAGTAGGAAGAGGATGATCACGACGAAAAGGATATTCAGCGCTCGAGCGGCTTCTGAAGGGATCGGACGAGTTGCGGGACGCTGCGCCAGCGATGTCCGAGCTGTGCGGTAAGAGCGGATTACCCAGGGAAGAATAATGGGTGCGAAGAAAATGAGAAGCGACTTGATCCTGTGAGCAGTGAAAGGCGATAAATCAGGTTACCGTAGCCAAGAACTAGCGAGCAGGGATGGAGTTGGAGAACACATACGTTCCAGCAGACGCCTGGAAGTATAACATCTTTCAGAAGAACTAAAGGAGATGCTTTGTTACATCTCTTGACGAGTGAATAGTGAATTATTTAGAGACTTGGCTGGATATGAAGAATGCCACCGGATTCGGGTTCCGTGCCACCAAATTGCTGAGCTGTCCAAAAGGCCTTCCCGCACGTGGATTTTGTTATTAAGCTTCGGCTTTGTTTCTAATGCTTCTAATTATAAATTATATAGAATATGTAATAAACATCCTGGTCTGATTGTGTTGAATAATGAAATCATACACTCAGTATCATAGTACCAATCCTACAGCATAACTTACCTGCTATAGTAGTGTGCAAGTGTGCATCCCGATTTATTTATATATATATATATATATATATTTTTTTTTTTTGAGATTCCAAGTTATACCTCGTCTTGATCATTTCAATTGGCTTTTTCCCTCGATGTGGACGTGTCGTGACAATTTAATCACTGTGTAGTATTTTACATATCTGCAAATGGAAAGAGCAAGCATGACCAGATTCATATGTATGTACATGTACAATAAAGTATGAAATGCATAAACTATCCTTCCCATAGAGTGAAACAATCGCTATTATAGCCTGGAATAAAGACACAAAAAAAAGATAATGACCAATATAATCAAGCGCCTTGCTAACACAGTTGGTATCAGGTTCCAATATCACCCTTCATTAGACTGTTTCTGGATACATCATTGCGGGATGATGAGCCAAGTCGGGGATGGCTATATCGGATTGCTTTGGACTCTTCAAGAGTGACTCACGATTGCCGCGTATCGGCGCGGAGATCTTCAAAGGGAACCTGCCTTTGCGAGAAGAGGGCGACCTGGATGAGCGATAGGTGGGTAGAGAGTCCTGGCGACTCAAGCCCAGCTTGAAGGACTTCTGGCTGCCAACACGATCGACTTTATGGGGAGCGACAGCTCCGTATGAACGAACATGGCGTGCGCTGACGCCCTGTTCTCTATCGGTAAATATGAAAGTCTAACGAATGAATCGGAATTAGTACTTGTGTGACAAGGGATTGTCCAGAATGAACGCACAGCAGCAATGTTGATAACACTCATGATTATTGATAAGATCCCAGCTGAAATAATGATCCTCCAAAACGCCAGTCCCAGGCTATCTTGGCTTGCGGATAGCTTGTTCAGGCTACCCAAAATAGACACCCCCAGCAGAGTCATAACTACTGAGAGCGTGATGAAGCCAGAGTCCTGACCGAAAAGGGGCCAATTACGGTCGAAATAGCCCCGTAGGATATTGAGTTCCGAGACAATGAGGGAAACTGTTCTCTTAGTTAGATGTCATGGCATGACGGGGTAACGATTGTTGCTTCCTACTGCTGATGCCAACTGTAGCACAATGAGTAACAGCTTCAAAGAAGAAAAATCCGTTGACAATGCTAATTTTCACGAGCATAACGATGCTCGCAGCAATAATTTCAAGCAAAACAATGATGTTCATCGTTCGGATGACGTTTAGGATCACATATCCTGGACCAGCCAGGGATCCATGAAGAAAACGCATCGTGTAATTGTGAGAGAGAATGCTATCCCAAAGGCAGAGAAAAGAGAATATGTCGTAATTGAGAAGGGAAATTCTGGTATTTAAAAGAAATACATTGGTCGAGGAATTGAAGATTTCCCCCGGATGAGATAGAGAGCAACCGGGCTGGCCAGCAGCAACAATGAGGTGATGAGAAGATGAAGACAATGTTGAAGGTTGTATGATAAGCATCAAAGAACGATGACCATTTTCCGTATGGTTAATAAAGCGAAAGCGAATTTTACAATGGGTCTCATGATGGGTCATAAAGAACCTAACAAACAAATAAAGGACGCGACCTGGAGGTTCATCGGAAAGTGACTACTGAAACGTGGAGAAATCCGTATGAACAATGGGGACCATCCATCTTCTGACAATTGATGTTCAATAATAATGCCATCAATCCTCAAAGGGAGTCAATCAGAAAGTTGCTCCCACCTCAGGTAGGAAGGAATACATGGCGCCTCGACACTTTTAGCAAGGCTCGAATGGGATCCACGTTATTCAGAGCATTATTCAGGGTAATTTTAATGGGTTGAAGACTCGGAACGCTTTTCGTTGGCGCCGGGATCTCTATGGAGGAGGAAGTGAATGGCTGTGAGTGCAAGTTTTTCCGGAAAGATGAAACTGCCAACTTTAGATAGATCAACCTTAATTCTTATCGTTAGTTTCATCAGCCAGCCCTCTGACAAGCACTACTTTAGTATGATCGCTAGCTTGAGTCGGTCGTGCTCGGCCTGACAAATTTATCTTATCTTCTTCGGTCGCCTCTTTATTAGACAATAATACATCAAAGGTTTATTGTTTGCTTTTGTAGTTCATTGCTGACATATATATATATATATGATACATGGGATAACCTAATAGATAAAAATATGGCTAATGAGGATGCTTGTAGGGAACTATCATATTCTTTCCCTTTCTTGTTCTTGTTCTTGGGAAACTAAATTAATGAGTATCCCATGCACGTGACAGAGCCCTTATTGTGAGCGTCCACTCCGGCACCGGAGAAAGTATTTCTCCGATGTCACCTGACATTCACCTGTATATTTAGTTCAGTCAGGGGTTCGTTCCTGATCTGTATCATACAATACATATCCATCACCTTCACACTTATCATACATAACGTGACAATTGAGTCTGCTCCCTCCTTGTATCGAAGGTGTGCATAAAGGCATTGAGTGACGGTTGCGCCTGCAATATCATTATCTTCCCAATAGTCTTGTCGATTTGATTTCTGATCACTGAATTGATCTAGAATCTAATGATTCGCATGTGTCAGAATTATCGGGTTGCGAGCTTTCGGGTGGTAGAGGTGGTAAAGGGGCTGCACAAAGAAGATTCGGCCTCCGCTTTACACGCCGTTTGGAGGCAAGAGCCTGGGTAGATGCGGCTCTTTTCCTTTGCCCAACAATGCCACCTTCAACCGAAAATATTATTTTTCTAGGGTTGGGTTACTACTAACCAACCTCAAAAAAGTTGGCTTGTCCAAATTTAGTAAGATCATGTATCACGTGCCAAGGTCACGCGGGGATCAAAGTGGTCAAACTTATAGGTTGACTTTACGCTGTAAGCGGGGTCCTATTGAAAAATTTCCTCCCTAACTTTATTCTCTGGTATCGGAGTAATGATTCTACGGATACCGAATCTTAATTTGTTAGGATGGCTGGTGGTTTTGCTTCTACGTAGTGAAAAGATAGAACATCATCAGTTAACACCATTTGTAACCTTAAAATACATCATATAATAGGTTAAACGTGAGGTAAATACAGCCAACAATATATATATTTGCAAATGGAAATGGAACCTCGTCAACGCGACTTCAAGCCGAGTCGACTCGGGATGAAGAGGGCACTGCCAGGGTTTATAGCCGATGGCGGAAAATGCAATGAGGCCGGCCGCCTCTTCACAGCGGCTCTAGGCCCAGCAAGCCCCAGCAAACTCCCAGCAGACAACCAATGCACTTAAACAGTGCCAGTGCTGTCTCTGATGATCGGCGCCGCTGCGGCGCCTACGCCAACTTCGTAGTCGATTCTCGAACGATGCAGCCAGACAGACCAGGTAACCGGACGGTACTACCTACATTAGTGGCCAGACTTGGCGCCGCACTACATGTACTGGACTTCTTCTGTATGTACATTACATACCAAAGTGTCCGGTTACCTGGTCTGTTGTCCGAGACTTTAATGCCACCTTCGGTTCTCGAATGATGTAGCCAATAGTGTCGTTTGTTCTCCCTCCGTCTATTTTCAATGACCAGTAGTGACGGTAAGACCCTCAGAACTTCTGACCGTTGAATTATAGAGCCTTGAGAATTAGACTTCATTCAACAATTACCCGAATAGGCTTAACTTACTAGTTGAATATACTAAATAACATTGATTGATTATTGGTTCGGTAGCGTCGGCGCAACGAGAGTCCCGGTGAACTTGGCGCTGACAAGCCGCCCCAGTCTCGTAGGTACTCCGTCTATACCTGTAATGTAATTCGTAAATAATACGAGTTGGTACATACTAGTCTCAAACTATGAATTCGCTCAGGGAAGATTCGAAAACCGTCCTCACGGTAATGATAATAACAAGCGGACGCGGACGCCAAATTATTCGTATATTATGTCTCTTTTGTTTGATGCTGCGCACTTGTAAATCACCTCTTCTTGGTGGCACTTGAGCAAGTGTATATATACTCCTTGTGTCGTCGGTGTGCTGTGGACTCTTACGAAGAGATGACCCGCGGAAACCAGAGAGAGACAAAACGTAAGAAGAAGGATAAAGAGAACCAGCAGAAAGCGGTGAGTATTCCTCCCTTTTTATTCCTTTTCGTGACATCGGGCTCCTCCCGGTTTGAATCTCGGCCTCGACACTTGCTGACGATAGGTTGGTCTTCGCAGAAACTTCACAAGAATACCATGAGCGGGTCGGAATATCAACGCACAAGAGAGACTCAAGCCGCTATCATGCAAGAGAAACAACGTAAAGGTACGTAGGCCGACTCTGGTTAACATACATGCTTAAAGGAAGCGGACATGGTGAGAGAATTCAACGGCATGATTGTGTTCCAAAGTTACCGTGTTAACTATTTTCCTCGGAAGCAGCCGAAGAGCGCAAAGCTGTTGAGGTACCCACCAATGAAAAAAGAAAATAACCCTACAGTCTCCACGGTCCTTGGGATGCTCTGCCCTTTCTCAAGTCCAATCATCTAGCTACATCCTTATCGTCGTGCTGCGTGTGTTGTGTAACTTCCTCATTTCTGACGGATTTCTGCCGCTGGCGATGTGGCGAAGGAGCATAAGATCGAGGGAGGCTCCCAAGGCCAATTCTGGATAAGGAGGTTTGAGGAGAGCACATAGACCATCCTCGTGGGAGGATAAACTTTGCAACAATAGTTGCAATCTTGGAATTTTGAATTCATTCTATACGTATATAAGCGAGGTGTCGGCCAGGGGTTTTGTAGCGTTCCTTCGACACACCTTTCCGAAGGGCGTATATCACAGTGATGAAAAATACCATTTTTTGCCTTTTTTGTTCTTTGTTTCTCCCGTCGGCTCTTTTCCTATCGTTGTTATCGCTTGGCAGATTGATCGAATTTGATATCAAGAGTAGTAGACCGATTAGGCTGTGACGTAGGTTGGATGCATCTACACATCACTCCTAGGTAAGGCTGCTACTTCATCGCTGCTATTGTTAATAGTGGCTTGCAGAGCCTTAGCTCTAGCTACCCATTTCTTCCAACCCGCTTCGTGTAGTGTTGCATGATTGGCAGCCCTTGGGATATCAACAGAGCCGGCATTTTCACTCCAGAATGGGAATCCGATGACGTCCCTTCCGAATCTCCCTATAGCAAGATCCACAAAGGTCCATAAGCTCTCACCCTCCCATCCGACCTTTAACGCGAACTGAATCACCTTTCCAATTACCATTCGATGAGTCTTATCAACTAACACAGCTTCCAACAAATAAAACAAAAATGTCCATCCGGATATATCTCGTGGATGAGCTAGACACCAAGTCAAAGTAGAGTCAATCATGCACGCTGCTAACTTTGAGGCGGATGTATCTGCGTTCGCCTCGTTAAAACCATACTCCTCGGCCTCAAGGAAATGACAAAATGTGCTGTGGAATTGACGCATATAACTAAAAGCATAGTAATTCCTCGGATGCTGTTCGCTAGCTCGTAATACTACATGCAATTCATCTAATGTAAAATTCTGTGCGGTCTCTAACAAGCTGAACTTTTCTGACTGGTCCTTGTGGGCGAGGCCATGTATGAGGAACTCTGGGAGCCAAAGCTGAACTTTTATCAATTGGGTCAAGACCCATAAACGATGCTGCCATAAGGTTGGAGACTTTGTATGCCTGTGCAGCGGAGAACAAAGATACATTGTCATGAGACAGCGTTCCTTCTTGAGGAGCATAGTGAGAAGCGTCCTATACTTTTCATTGGAGACTGAGGAAGTAGCATGTTGAATAAGCGCATTCAAACGGCGCTTTCTCCAGTTGCACGCTGTGAGATGTTCACAATCGAAGAGTAGGATGATTTCCGTGGCGATTGAATCGTATTCGTTTGCTGATTCACTGTTTCCATACTCCTCTCCCGCTCCGTCAACCTTACTATCAAGGATCATTCTTAGAAAATCCTGCTCATTCATATGAACAAGTTTGTCGAAGAATAGGCGTCTAGCATCTATAAAAGCCCGTACAAGAAACTGTTTCGTGATCCCGATGAAATTCCCATCATGCAAAAGCGACCCGTATCCCAAGGGCAAGATTTCGATTTCGAAGGCATCATTCCTCCGGTTCGATAAGATCTGAGCAAGCTTGCTGTAGGCGTCTTCTGGCGTTGACATTTAACTTATATTCCGAGAAATGCTTATTGATAAAGCTCTTTTGGTAACTATCTGTATTCAAAAGAAATGTTGTCTAATTCGATTAATTCGTAAGTGAGCGGCGGTAACAGCCAAAAGGCAACATTACTTCGAATATTCCGGTTGAAAGCACGGGAAATCTTGGAGCAGGCGAGTTCTTGGTTTTTTTTTGGCACTTTCAGAAAGCCCCAAATAGATCAATCGACCAAATGCTAATATGACGAAAGGGTTTAGCGCCGATCATGTGACCACATCCGTAATTCCCGTATTTATATCCGTTCCAATTTTGAACCTTCTTGATTAATAAAAAAAAGAAAGAAAAAAATGCCTATGTAAAATCAGCCCCTTGAATATTGACGCAATTCTAATAAGAACGATATTCTCATCAGAAGCTGCCATACAAAATTCAAATATTGCAGTCATTGTATTGATGATCCCATTATCTGATCGTCGGCGACGCCACTATTTCCTGATCATAAGCTTTCTGCGGACCTTTCTGGCTGGCTAGCTTCACCAGCTCGATTTTGACCTCCACGTCCTCGTCCCTGGTTTGGATCCTTCTGGGATAGAAGCCTGTATTGGCTACTACCTGGCTAGCAGCTTAACCAGCACTTGGCTAGCTAATTGACCCAGCAGGCCTTTACGAGTTCGTGCAGCTTCCGGTTCCAACACCAGATCTCGCGGGTAAACGGTGAAAGGTCATCGTCAGGATAGAACCGCCACTGGGAATGGAACCGATGGACCCCAATGACCCAACGGCAACCCTTCTCTGGATGTCAAAGGATGATTTTAAAGGGAAATTCTATGGAGTTGTCGTTCTGGCATGCTTTCTCTTTTTCTGTCAGGAATCCGGTTGTCGCCTTTCGGCCGCTTAAAGACGTAAAATAATACAACAACAACAATCCGGTTGTCATACTCGCATTAAGCTCCGCCTTATTATCGAAGTGCTTGGTTCAGTGCTTATTGGAGCGGCGTTTTACAACAGCATGTATTCCGAGCTGATGTATTGATTGAACTGATGGGATCGTCAACGGTCACGTATGATGGGGTTGAATGGGCGGGAGTGGTATGGTTGGTTGTATCTGGTGATTGGTCATCGTCAGGGCTTTCAGCCCTGGATAAGGAGTCGAAAAAGCAGAACTGATATCATTGGAGGTGTAGAGTATGCTTATTCTTTGTGTAGTACTGTACGATCTTAAAGTGTCTTACTTCTAATCGGGTATCTCGATTCTAATAAGACGATATTTTGACCGGCAGCTGCCATTCAAAATTCAAACACTGCAGTCATTGCATCGGTGATCTCACCATGCCTACTAACCATCAGCGACCTGACCATGATTAACTTTCCGGCCTGCATAGCTAGTTTCATCGGTCTGATTTTGACCTCCGCATCCTCGTCCGGCTCGTCCACATCTAGCTTCTCGTCCACGTCCTCGGCCGTCTCCAATTGTCGACGTATCTTGTCTGGCTGCTGCCGGGCTGGCAGCTTAACTTGCTCTTGGCTGGCTAATTGACCCGGCAGGCCTTCCACGAGCTCGTATTCCAATATTAGATCTCGCTGGTTGACCAGCAGAAGGTCATCATCAGGATAGAGCCGCCACTGGGAGCGGAATTGATAAGTCACCAACGAACCTCCAAGATCAAGACATTTTTCGATGATATGGGTACATGGCAGCCTAGTTGTCCTTCTAGTCACCCGCTGCAGTCAAGATTGGATAATAATATGCCAGGGCCCGATGGAAAGTACAGATTCGCCGTTTTCTAGACCTTGTTCAGCACGTAGAGTGATACCTCACCAATGACAAAGCGAAATAGGAAATAGAGGGATCAAGAGATGGAATCCGATCATTGCCAATCTCTGCCATGATCTTAGAATGTTGGGATTTGACTGTATTGTCGAATAATTGGTGCACTTCCAAGAGGTCGGCTGTAGATACTCTAAGGTCCTCTTTAAAATGGAGTGACCACCTTCATTCCTAAAAAAAAAAGCCCTATCCTACATTCAATATTCTCTGTGTCTTCCGATAATAGTATGGGGGGCCTATGGCACATCCAAGTCGCACCTTGCCAGATAGAAAACAACCCGGACTTATGGAACAACTTGCAGTAGGTTGACGGAACCAAAGGTTCCACCGATCCCGGAAGGCCTGAGATAACTAACTGCTTGCTTTTGAGATCTCCACGTCACTTCGGTTCCTATCATGATCAGAGTTCGACTACGAATCCCATGCTGGTCTCCATGTTATGAATCTCCCACTTGGGTTTTTCTCTTATTAAATTCTAGTTAGACAAACCCTTTGCTGCATCGCCAGGTGCAATCCTTCTAGTACCTAAGCTCATGACTGCGCTCTTAACAACAGGCTGACTCGATAATTCCAATAGTAACCTAGGGCATAGTTCGGAATGATGTCTCTTTTGCTTGTCATTTTCCTCTTGCAGCTTGCGGTATATCTTCTGAATGCTATTGGTTCCAGCACAGTCGATCACTGGGTACGTAATATCATTTTTCGTTTATTATTTCCATGACCTCGAAAGCACATCATGCCATTTATCTAGTACAAACAGTCTCCAAGTTTTTTATCCAGCTAACCACGATACCGGTTTTATCATGTTTAGATATGGGTTATCTACACGAAATTTCCCTCTTCAACAAAGAATAAGGTTCAAGAACACTTCCGGCTGAAGCGTGAAGTTGTCCAACTGAAACAGGAACTCAGTGCTACCAGCTCGCAGAATGAATTTGCGAAGTGGGCCAAGCTAAAGAGGAAACATGACCAATTTATGGGGGAATACGAAGCCCTAGGTACGGACCTTGTGAACCCCAGCGTGGAATTACATTATAAGCTGCTCCTCTCCCTTGAAGGTAGCAAGCTAACGCTAAACTTCTATTCAACTAATAGGTAAAACCCTCACGTTCAATAAAACATCTTTTGAGTGGATAGCGAAGGCGATCCGTTTACTCGGCACGAGCGGCCTCAGTTTATTCATCCAGTTTTATTACTCGCGGACTCCGGTCTTCGAGTTACCCCAGGGTTGGCTTCCGTACTACGTGGAGTGGATTCTATCTTTCCCCAGGGCCCCTCTAGGTACAGTCAGCATACAAATCTGGATCGGTGCATGTGTGACCACGATTTATCTAGCCGGGGAGATCATTACATCCATGTTGGGGAATGGACAAACACAAAAAACGCCGGCAGCTTCTACAAGGACAGAAACGCCAAAACCGAAGGCCATGTATAAAGCGTTATGACTTAAAGCTGCATGAAAATAATAGTTACTTATGATCTATTATTCAATTTATGATTGCAAATATTTGATAGATAATACCTAATGGGAGTTAAGCCGCTTCTAACACGCCGCCACAGGTGGGTATCCTATGTCCATCAGATATAGAACAATCTAGGTCTTCAAGGGCCCCATAGGGAACCTCGGTGCTTGACTCTTAAGATTTATATCATCACACGAACGGAAGAGGTTGAAGGTCAAGTAGAGTCCGGCCCCTACGACAGGGCTTCTGTGAAATGTAGCCAAATACAGTGATCAACAAAAGAGCATCTGATTGGCTAGCAATCACCACTTTGCCATAAGCTACAGACTCGGAGTAAAAAAGAAGGTAAGGAACCCCTCGCCTCAAGAATGAGCCCCATTGAGTTACCCGTTCTCCTGTCCCCATAATGAGGACCGGAAACGGGCAATCGCATAACTATCCAACCATGACGAAAGGCAACCCAATCAACCCTTCTCCTCACCCCTGACCGCACCAAACCATTGTTTCCACCGGAAGGAATGAGGCCCCTCGGCGTCGGGTATGGCAAAGAGGAAGGGAAGGAAATAGGGCGTCAGCCGCTGTCGAACTGCTTCTATGGCGGCGCGTTTCCGCATTGCCTGACAAGAGCCAAACCCCAATGAAGAGATTTGGGCAGGATGTCCGGGGACTTTCTCCCAAAGCTGTATCGTTTGTGTGGTATGAGCTCCTTTCGCCTCTCTCCTATAGCGTTAGCCAAAGGAGAGTGTGTCAAAAAGAACGCTCTGTGCGTGAGCTTTGAATGCGATTCTTTGAGCGAGGGGTTGGAGAAAAGGAAGACAGAAAACGATCACGAAAAAATTTTTCGATTTTAAAGCTGGGGGCGAAGTTTATTCGGGCACTATTCCCATACCGAACTAGTAGACCCCACGTGATGTTGCCATGGCAAGACAAATATAAGCTTGGTTTGATTGGTTGATGATCTGGTGGTGTTTTTTCAATACACGTGCAACAAGTGTTTAACCAGCGATTGATGCGCCGACGGGCTCAGAAAAAATCACTTAGAGAAACCTTGAGTCTTTCCAAACCAGCATGTGCGTTGAAGTTGAAGATTAGATATCGCTCAGCAGCTACGTGTAATATGTAGCCGGTCGTCAAGGAGCATGTAGGCCGCCATCTGAAGACACCTCCGCTATCGTAGCTCCTCTAGGTACGGTAGGCTGTCACTAACTAAAGTGATTGAGAACCAGAACGCAGAGCTTCTGGATGGTTCCTCCATCGGACACTGTTTCCTTAAATACTAGTCACTATATCTAAAAGGTCGGGAGTTGAGTGAAGTTGCTAATAAATGGGCTAATATTCGAGAAATTCTTTGATCTCCAACCACTACGGAAAGGGACAGCACGATATTTATTTCTCAAAAGATATATGAATGCTCGCGAGCGAGCAATAGAAAAAGTGAAGCGGCGGTTAACTTGGTATAGGTTGACTTAAATCCTCCATGCACCCCCAAGCCTACGTCCCAATCAGAGCCTGTTTCCTCATTCTTTAACCACTCTCACGGCCAATCTACCTAGGTGATAGCATCGTACAGGAGGACCAGGTGGATGTTTCATAAAAGATCCGGAGACAAAGTCAATAGCACGCGTTACATCATCATAGCCTTCTCAGTCTGCGCGAATATGATCAGACAATTTTAGGTATTACTAGAATGCTCGTTTCATTAGGACGTTTACGAGCTGACAGTACATTTTGTAATTGACATTCTAGATAAGAGTCCGCTTCGTATCGGATTTGACAGACGAGGGATATATTCTACCTAAGTGTAATATACGGAAGAAGAAGAGTAAAACAAAAGGAGCGGCGAAATTCGGGCGCTATCTGGCCCCGTACACAGGTAGGTGTATATATATGAATATGGTAAGGTGCACGTAAGATAGATGAATGACAATTATGTTATTATGTAATAATTGATGTGAAGTTGTTGAAGCACATGGTATAAAAGACTGCAGCATTACTATAAGGCGGAAAGGCCCCGACAGCTTTCGCCCATGTTCCTTGCAGTCATTACCTATAGCACAGGCGTAAACAAGTAAAAAACATGTAAGTAGAAAACGCAGGCATAACCACAGCCCACAAAGTACAGCGACAATAAGACAGCTATTAGCGATCACACAGATAGCCACGTTACTAGGCTAGATCTTTTCCGCCTTGCGGATCGACTCATCGAAAGCAAAAACGACGCCATTCACTATCATAATAGCTTCAACCACGAGACAACGAAAACTACTTACAAGCTTCAATCACGAAGACAACAAAACGTCATGACGACAATTTCCATAAGCAGAGTGCATTCCAGGTTGTAGACCATAACGAATCACATGGCAACAATCAAAAGACCGTTCTGATTCTGTCGGGATGACTACTAATTAGGGTTAGCGTAAGCTGACACGTGACATGAAGAAACTTCACGTCCGTCACCACTATAGAATATATAATCAATAATCAACTTCATCATCCGTCCACTCATGATATTCTTTTTCATGGAGAAGGTTGGCTAAAGCTTCTGTGATACGTGCACCTTCCTTCGGGACGAAGACGCCATATTCTCGTAGTTGGTTCCGAAACTTCTTCACGATTGCATCATTTCCACGATCAAATATATTACTTGTTGCCGTAGTTGAATTGTTGCATTTCCCGGGTTCGTATGGCAGTACCAACTGCAGATCTTAGCTGAGAGCATACTCCTTCATATGTGTCCGCAGGGTTGTACAGAGCCAGGCTACATTCGGGGATGCCACGGCATGCGTCGATGACTTGATCACGTAGGCTGTATTCCGTTTGGTAGAAGATCGTCAATCCACGTTGGAGAAGTTGAAGCTTGTCAAATAGAATCTGAAGGCATTCTCGACGATTCTTGGATGGATTATCTGCGATCACTTTGTGCAAGGTAGCTTCTCTCCATTCAGATGCATAAAGCTGACGATTCTCCTCTGTCTCGAAGTGGGTTTTCGTCGCAGCTAGCATCTGATCAAAGTTATAGCACAGTTAACCACAGAGCAGCTAGGTTTTACAGAAGAGACAGGACCGTGGTATCGCTATATCGCGTCATCCTGTGCTAGAGGCAGTTAACTACGAGATATCGCTATATCCCGGAGTAAGACTTCCAAAAGCTTGCGAAACTAGTTCCAGAAGAAGCCGTAAGGTGTGAACTGAGTTCTAGAATTAACAAGCTGCGTCCATCACGCAGAACAAGCTACGTTTACGGAGATCTAGCCGTGATCCCCTGCCAGAAGTCAATTAAGACCTGAGTACGAGGATCCTAAATCTACGTCAAGAACGTACCAAATTACAACCTTATCCTACGATCAAACCCACCTCCCACAATCCAGACAACGATGGCACTCCCTATCCCGGAAAAACAACGCGCCATTATTGACGAGAGCAAATGGGGAAGGGCCCTTGATATCACAGATCAAGACAAGCTTGACAACAAGACTGTAACTGGATACATCTTATTTAAGACACTGTGGTACGCAGAAGAGGAATATGATGATCTCTAGTTGTGGGAAGAGTTCCAAGAGGACTTCCAAGGTTGGACAAGTGATATATTTGATCGTGGAAATGATGCAATCGTGAAGAAGTTTCGGAACCAACTACGAGAATACGGCGTCTTCGTCCCGAAGGAAGGTGCACGTATCACAGAAGCTTTAGCCAACCTTCTCCATGAAAAAGAATATCATGAGTGGACGGATGATGAAGTTGAGAAACAACTAAAGATTTCGAAAAGATTTCATTCTCAATGGAACCCGCACACCACATTGTATCGAGTCCCGTCAGCTACACCAACAAATCCCGTGACTACGCCCCAGCCAAGCAACCTTGTATTAACTACGACACCTGGCAGAATTAGTCCTAAAACTTTCACTCCTACTGTTTTGCCACCGCAAGCACCCCAGGAATCATCATCTAAACAGCTGATAGATCTTGCCAAGGTCTATAACCACGAACAGATGAAGTATGGAGGAGAGATGTACGATATCCTCAATGCCAAACTGCCAATCTTCTACGATTCCTGCTCGAGGGTTGGACTGCCTAGCGATCAATATCACAAAGCGTATTCAATCATGCTTAAGGATCGTGCGGCAACCTTCTACTACGACAAGCTATTCGACAAGGGCTATAACTTTGATCAGATGCTAGCTGCGACGAAAACCCACTTCGAGACAGAGGAGAATCGTCAGCTTTATGCATCT
>JAHQZX020000003.1:90197-174315 GCA_019804575.2 Pseudotulostoma volvatum | reverse complement strand
TGAAATCACATTGAATACTTTTGGTGCCACTCCAAACGCCATGCAAGAGCCAGCTGCAATTATGCTATCGAGGGATTACAGAGTAATGTGCCTATATCATTAGCATTTGTATGCGGTAAAACTATCTAACGGCTGTCCGAAAAAGACGCATACTACAAGTGCCTGAGGTATTGCCGGCGTATGTAGGTAATTAATAATAAAAGAAGGGGGTTATGTGTATCTTACCATACATATGTCCGTATTTTTTTTTATATCGGCAGAATGTATACCGCCTTCCGACCGCCTTCTAAAAAAGGTAAAGCGCCCGCGAGGGGACACCGAAAAAGTGCCCTTCTTTCAAACGAACCCCTAGGCTCCCCCCTTGCGATTTATGAATATATCTTTCTATAACTTTATTCTTAAACCAATTATCTATAGAGTTACAGTCTCTAATTTTGTTTTTCATGCGGTGGTGTGGCGTTGCGTAGCTTTGAAAATGGTGGCATTTTTGGTTGCCCTTTTGTATCGGATTTGAATGTCCGCCACCATAGCAGGTTATGTACTGAAAGAAGACCCAATACGACTTGAAATTGATAGTATTCGCATTGCTTCTAACGGTGATCATGAGGTATGTGTCTTTTCACAGCTTTGCCAAGGAACCTTCACTAACGATGCAAATCCAATAAATCTTGCTCTTGGTCGCGACCTTCCTTACAGCGGACCTGCCTAAGAATAAGACGTACATTAAAGAGGAGTGGCTACATAGAAAGAGGAAGCGTGGTTCGTGGGTCCAAAACCATGGAATTAGATTCTGCTGGCAAGCAACAGAATATGCCTTTTTAGCTGTATTTCCAATACTATAAAGCAAGGCAGGCCCGCGCTCTTGAAGCTGCAGCTACTGTGTGTGAGGCAGCGGGTACTGGCTTTACCACTACACCACAACGCCAAAAGGCCCAATGGATGACTTGGTAGGTCATCCAGTCAGCGTACTATATGTCAGGTCCCCGACAGCTACATCTTTAACAACCATTCGCTTGAGTCGAGATCATTGCATATTAAGCCTCAGCGCTATCAAGCGAATCCATCCATACTTTGATGAACGATTGCAAAGAGAACGAGTGTAATCGAATTATGAAGAGCGCTGCTGCCCAAAGACCCCTAATTGCTGCAACTCCCGCAAAGAGCTATTGCTAAGATGGATTATCGATGCTGATATACTATTTCACGGTATCGAACACCCTCTATTATCGTCCCAATTTCTTGAGATCAAATCGGTAGTTCACATATCCTTTGACCTCGAGCTGAAAAAAATACTCCCATAATTGCCAATTTCGTCTCATCCAAGTTGGGATGGAGCAAGTGGAAAGTAGCCATTCCAGTGAAGATTAGAACCCATTTCTCCTTGAGGCTCTGTGAGAATTCGAATTCGAGAATGGTGCTGGGTTTCTTGTTACAGACAAGGCTGATAAGAATGATAATGCTGTAGAATCCTTATTACCTAGCCTGTATGAAGCCGAGGGGAGGGCTATTTCTAGGAATAACGGAACATTACCTTAGCTATATCATTAACCTTGCCGCAAAGGCCTTTCTTGAAGCCGCTGCTAAAAACGTGCTGAAAACCTTTAACGTCCCCCCCCTCGAAGATATTGAAAGTGAGCGAGAGATGCCGGTAAAATGGAGGAAACGGGGACCACTAGGAAGGGTTCACAATGCCATTCAATTCATTAAATGCAGCACCATTCGAAGGGCTGCGTTCGGAAAGATTACCAAGGGAGAGGGCCAGGCAATGCTTGATGAGTTGGAAAACCTTAATTTTCCCCGGAGACCGGGAAGATTTATTTTTGAAGTTAGAGAACGATACATGCCGGAAAAGCTTCTTCCAGACCATTTTACGTACAATACGACTTAAGGACCAGATCTATGTTTCTTGTCAGTGGAAGTCTTCAAGAAAATGATGCACCACAGCGGTTCCCTGTGGAAGATAGACTTGAACCTGAAGACAAGAGGGTCCTTACGGAAATTGTTGCTGTTCTTGAGCCTTTTCAACGATTGACTAAATACTTTGAATCTTGGGAGCTATTCTTTGCGGAGGTGATCTCTTCCCTATACCGGCTTATTGATTACCTCAAGCATCAATAGCTTTCGTATTCCGACAACACTCTCTCTACCAGTTGCAATATTGACCACTCTCCCATCTTGAAATTATACTAAAATTGCCGGACCCAAACTGTCAGTTCGCCACCTGCAACAGCCACAAAATCCAGGCATTCCGCTGTATCCCAACAACTCTGCCGAACCCCCTGTAGAAAACCGACAATTACGGGTTTCCCGATGACTCCAGATGTTTTATTTGTCGTTCAATACAATACACCCCCCAGAACCCCGAAAATATAAGGGATTGATGGATGAGGACCCTGTATATTGGTCGGCCATGATTATTGCATCCCGGCTATCGAGTTGAACGCGACATCCTTGATCGGGAAGACAGGGTTCTGAATACCTTTAAGTCTTTTTACGAAAGCGGTTACAAGGGGGTTGTTTTGGCGGGCAAGGAAGGGTGGCGAGCGCATTGCGGGGCAGCTCAGGAGAAGGATTGGCTTGTCTCCCACGAAAATTATTACGAAACCAGACCCTGTGTGTTTAGATAAGATTGAGGAAGCATACTAACGGCAAAGTTCTTAGGGAAGATGCTAAGAACCCTATTGTATGATGGTTAGCCAACCAGAAGCGATTTCCAACGCCTGTCTCGAATAGCACCTCGATTTACTCTCGATTCCTGCGATGTTTGCCCAAAACGAGCGTGTATTCAAACTTCATAGAGACAGCAGCCAGCACATACCACCGAAGAGTGGTTGCAATGTCTGAGGAACCGAGGGTATTAGAATTGGTTGACCGTGAGTTATCCGTCGAGCGAAGGTAACGCTGAAGAATCGTTACGAAGTCCAACCAACCGTATTTGTATTTTCCGAGTAAGCTAAATTGGTGGTTAAATTTGCATTGTGCCATCCGGTCCATCTTGATACATGTGTGCCTCTCGTGAGAAAACCGTGCAAGATCCTTCATGGATACTTGCCCGGGTGAAAAACCCCCATCATTACGATATTCTCATGGTATTATTTTCTCACTCTATTTTTATGTCCTTATCACGCAGTACAGGCAGGTTCATACAGTATTTTTGATAAATCTCACAGCCTAGGATTTTCCCTCATTGGTGGCCAGGGCGGGATTCGAACCCACGGCCATAGATGGCAAGCGTTCGCGTCCCAACGCGCGTCAGCGAGCCACTACACGGTCCACCAGGGATAATTACTAGTTAAGTTAGTATTTCAGCTGGCGTAAGGCGTTATACGTACTAAAGTTACAGTAAGTTACCCGTCCTATGCAGCCTTTCGGCCGCTTAAAGACGTAAAATAATACAACAACAAAATAAAGTTACAGTACTATGATCCGGATAAGAATCGGAATCTAGACTTTTCCATGGTACTAAACACCTTCGGCTTAGCGTCCGCAAAATCGAGAATCCCGACCTCGCTAGCTATATCAACGAGGAACAATTCTTTCTTCCTTCCGGTGCCAGAATGCCCCGTCTCCGATAGAGGACCGTGATGAAGATCAGAAGAGATTCCTGATGGGGGAGGAGATGAGAGGCTGTTTTTATAAATTGGGATCCAGTACCGAGGAATCCGAAGCCGAAGAAGACTCAGAGGAGTATCCACTGCCGCCACTGACCAGGACCAGCCATTCAAGTAAACTGGATAATAAGGAATGATCAGAAGCTTAAATTCTAGTTGTTCCATGTACCGATACGCGATTGTAGTTCCAGAAGCCGTCCGGAGGGGAATTCTTATGAATTCAGATGTGGTCGCGGTCATGCCTCCCGTAATAATACTCATAAGCTCACTGGCAGCCAGTGACGGCGTCATTCTACTAAAACGCGCAGGACTCGATGTTCATTCAAATCGACTGGAAGGCGGACAGGCGACGAGTGGTTTATAAGGGTCAGAGATCGGACTCATAATCATCCTATGTATGCATCGGTACGTACGTACACAGGCTCTAGGCAGTGAAGTTGATTGAGGTTCTCCGGAAAACCACGATATCCTGTATCAATAATACTGGCTTGGAAATATCTTTTTTTATTGGCTCTACTCTCGGCGATTTGTTAGGTGTCAACGACAATGACGGGTAGAAAATAGCTAAAGGTTACTAAGGGACCCTAAGTTTTTTAGTGGTAACATTGGCTGGAACGTTGTTTTCCACGTTTATACAAAAAGAATTCGCGGGTGCCCTATCAATTCCTCATTATAGGAGAAACGGGGGACATCCAATCCAAGGCAAAAGCATTTGGAGCTTTAACGCCTAATCATCCGTTATTATGTGTGCTCTTTGCCACATAACCGAGGTCGAGCAGTACAAGGAACCTTGAGCGAAGGGAAACCCAGGCCGAAGCATGCGGAGCTACGTGGTTCTAGAAGCCGACCTAATAGATGACAAATACCTCCGGAACGCCCCTCATGCTACTCTTAATCCAGCTTAGCTAGAGCGTGTAACACCTTGAACGGTATGGTGGAACGAAAGAAGCGGCCGAGAAATTCAAGAGTCAACTATTGGCTGGCAATTAAATCAGGGCCAACGCAATCTAATGAGGGAGCCTCCCGGAACAAGTGGGGGTAAGTGATTCCAAGCAAAAGCAAGATGCAAGGGGGACAGATGGAGTTGTTCTCAAGCTTTTGAATAAAGCTCTGAAGGATCTTCTTGCATGATTAAACAATTGGGAACAAGCGAGCTTTGCCAGCTTGCAAAAATAGTGACAGAGGTGCAGCACCTAGCGGACCAGTTTGCGGATTCGCCATCACGATGAAGCCAGCAACGCCATACGGTGAACGATTGCTAAAGGAATACCCAGCCCTTCCTTTGCCGCTGATCACGGCAGGTGCGCTGCGAGGGACGCCTTGGAACAAAGTGACGAGAACACGCAAGGTAACGGTAGGAAAGGAAGGGAAGGAGGCGAGCTTTGTTACTATATATTTCCGGAGAAGCGCCAAAATAGTTCCGTTCCACAACTTGGAAACCAGGACGCCGTACACAAAGCCAGCATTAATCAGAGCTCAGGTGGTTTAAGTATTGTGTTTCGCCATTAAAAGATCCGACCAATTTGTGGCTATTCAAGGAACGTCACGATCAAACTACAGGTACCATGGGAACATTCTATAATAGGAGCCAACCAGGCAAAATATTTAATACATGAGACAACTTATTCTCCCTCATAAACTTTCGTAGTGCCGTCGCTGTTCCTTTGGGACAAGACATTCTTTGTCTCTCTACGTTGCTGACCAACCAAGGAGCTTGGGTTACATAATGGGGCAGGAATAAGTTGGGTTTCCATAGAATAGCTCTAGAAGGCACATCAGAAATCCAAAAACTATCATAGGGAAAAAAAGGACAGAAAAGGACAAAGGGAACCGGGAGACAGAATTAGTAGTAAGAAGCAAAGAACTCAAACCTCTCTAATTACTAATATCAAAGACGATATCCTCCATCTACTATTTTTGATTTCATTATTGACGGCCCTCAAAGGAATCAGCCACACGGAGGCTTCCAGCATGATGCTGACAGCACCACAAGGCCCCAACAAGTCTACTATGTACCTATGCAATGTAGGTTGATTGCACAGACCCCCGCCCAAATGAGCAGTTAGTTAGCCTTTTAAGGGATCCGGGACTCGGCCATTAATAATTATTAGGGACCTTCTGACACGGTAACGCTCACTATTGGCATGTATGAAGCTGCAAGCCGCGACTTTGTCGCTCGCCGAGTATTCAGCTGCACTAGGATTGGTGTGAATACGAACAGGAATAGGTACCACATGATCTTTGTTTGAGTATTATAATATTATTATTGAAAGTAGGCCAGCAGGCACTGAGTAACAGTAGCCTATCATATGATAGAACCTTTCGGGTATTTAGTAGGTAATAATTGTGAGGCATCCACATTCGCATTAAGGTTGCTGCTGCTACCTAACGTTTGACTTATTACAATGAAGGGTGTTTATTCACATTGCGACATCTATTAAGGAATAGATAGATAGGTATATGGGGAATTTGAGGCCTAGCAAGACGCTGAAAGGTAAATAAAAGGATGTGCCAATAGAGTGGTCTTCGTTTAGAAATCTAGTATAAAGAATACGTTACGGAGACCCCTGAGGCAAAATAATTTCGTGTCTCTCCCGGGGAGAGTGAATGTGGGAAATTACTAGAAGATACCTACATGGCCGGTTCTGGATCATCATTTTTTTTTCAAGAACACACACACCATCGTTTAACTGCTAGAGAATGGGAAACACTAGCAAGCCCGCTTCTAATTCCCATCATGCGTCTGAGGAGAGTATTTCCATATCGAGTCAAACAAGTTCATTGTAGAAAGCTAGGTCCTCGAACAGAAGGCTCTATGCAGTATGTATGTATTACACCACATAGTCTTCCTGGATATGAGAACAGGATTCCTTCCTTCTAGGACCGCTCGACGATCACGATTGCCTTGAAGCGTAGTTCGGAACCGGTCATCCTAGGATTCGTAAGTGCTCGGGGAGGACACTGAGCGGAGGCTCTGAGTTGGCATCGCCATCGTTCCGTGTTCGAGGAAACGCTGATCGCGTGTCATTCATTCCAGGATTCCCCAGTTATCAACGAAATATCATACTAGTACTCTTAGGCATCCAATGCAATAAGGTCACGTTGTCTTCGAACTTAGACGGAAAACGTCCATCAAATTACTAGGAACCTTTGAACATATAGAAATGGGAACGCAGAGTGAGGAAGGAACCGGCTCGGCACCTAAGGGACAAAATCGATCGGTAGGAGGAAGCGACCTTGTAGAGACTTCAGACGGATAAGGATGCAATCGTTATTGGGTTGTACGGCATCAATTGTCGGGCCGGGAGATTGTATGATAGGAACAAGGGTGGTGGCCATCGAGGGACGCACTTGGGGTTTATGATATAAATCCGTACATAGATAGACTCTGATGGAGGCGTCAGGCAATCAGGGATGAGCGGCGGGTTAATCGTCGTTGTGATATATCCATGTATATTGTACATGTACATACCTACCACTAATAATATGGTCCCCGTATGTACATATAACAAAGATCTGATGACCGCGGGCAAATCAGAAAAGAGAAAAAACCCTGTGAATGCTTTCTTCCGGCGGCTTTTTTTCGCAGAAAGAAGTTAGCGTGGAACGCTAAGCGCGACACGCGCCCCTTGATAATACCAAAGGCAAATAAAATAAGTCCATCCGATCCCAAGATACATGATAACCTTGTAACATACATATGCTACATAAAAGCAGGTATCGTACATATATGCATGTACCTCTAACTTAACCACGCACGTAGCCAGGCACATATACAACCTACATCTATAGATATACAGATCAGGTCGCCTTGTGAATACAATAAAACATAAAACTTCCATCTTCAACGAAATTCTTGTTCTAGATAACCAGTTGCAGCTAAGTAGGTCTGTACAGTACTATACAAACATACGCATTAGCACAGTACTAGTACATGACCGAGGGGGGTAGTACTTACGAAGATATCTTTATTTGTTTCTTGATTTTGGAAGAAACAAATTCGCACAGGAATCACTAGATGGCTAGTAAGGTATATTATTAACATGAGCATGATAATAAATTCAGGGTCCTATGCTCGAGCCTTGACTGGAGGGGAAGGAAAGAAGAAAAGGCCGCGAAAAGGATGTTATTATATGAGCCTCCTCCCCTAAATCCTGCGATTTGCGAGTTGAGTTCCTGTTGTATCAGCGCTAGGGAGAGCCGACTTGAAGATCTCCGATATCAACAAACGAATACCCATCACTCCGAGACCCTAAGCGCCAAACAGGAGGGAAAATGACCATCAGCTGTCAGACGAAAAATAAGGTTCGCTAGCTGAAATGTATGTGCAAGGGGGAAAGAAGCCCCTCTAACAAAAAGAAAAAAAAAAAAAAAAAGACACCGGGAAGAAACGGGGAAATGGTGAAAAGACGGAGATGTATGATACCTGAAAAAAAAAGGGAGAAGAGGGTATCATATCAATTCATCCCTTCCACCAGCCACACTCTCCTTAATGGCTCTCCGTATCTTGCCTTCCTCGAAAACAGGGCCCTGGCCGTCACAGCGGGCACGGCCTTTCAGCTTCTCAAAGACATGTGCCACATCGACTAACCCTTGTTTGTACAGGTCATCGTGTTGGATCATATCCCAGGTAGCGCTCGCATCAAGGAGTTTCTCGCCGGTCTCTTCGCAGACCAGAATACGGTGCACAGGCCCCCGCTTGCCGTCTTCTTTGGAATTGCAGTCCGTCGGGAGGAATCGCATCGGTCCGGTCGTGGACGGCTCGGAGCCCATACCATGACCGTTCACCGACGTGGCTATGCCAGCATGCGAGGTAGCTCGAAGAATCTCATTCTCTGTCGCGATCTTTGCAAGCTCACGCTTCAGTCGTTCATTATCTGCGTGTAGATTACTGGATGTTTGCTGAAGGTCATTGAGCTTCTGCTCCAGCTCTCGAACGTGCCGCTCTTTGCGTTCACGGAACGCCCGTTGGCTAATCTCCGATAGACGACCTGTCAGCATGGCATCTCTCAGACGCAATAAAGCCTGACTACCATGTCTATAACATACGCGGCTCGATTTTGCGCCTTTCGTCTACTCTGCGCAGGAGTCAAGGCATCTTTCTCTTCGCTGCTACTCCGGCCGGGATTTCGATCTGCGGAATGGTCTTCACCTCCGTCGGTAGACGCAAAATGTATTAAGTCACTTTTTACTTCGGAGCTTGTAATGGGAGTTTGGGAGAAAGAATCGGGAGGAGAATGAGAGGGTCCTAGTATAGGATTGGGGTCGATGCTCAAGGGAGGCTCGAAGGAGTCGAAACTGTAATCAAATCGGGCCTCGATCGCCATCAGCGGACGCAAGCTCACACCTCAATGGACAAGGAGCACGTACTGAATGAGCATCGGGATGAAACTGCTCTGTATGAGGAGTGCCGGCTTGTTGAGGTGTTGGGTTCCCATAGAAGTGAAATGATGGCTGCACAGCCGAGTAAAATGGATAATCCATTCTTACGTAGGCGATGCACCTTCCCTAACGTTCGGTGATGATGATTTGTGGGTGTCGTGGAGCTAGCTTCAAGAAAGCCTCACCCCTGGCGGATCAATCTTTGGCGTCGAAAAATTCAAACAGACCGTAAGAAGCGGCGAAAAGAAGGCAAAATATGAATTTTTTTTTTCGACGGGCACAGTCGCGGCGTGCCACACTTGGTGGGGGCTAGAACGAGGGATTCCCTGAACCGAAAAGGGAGGGGAAAAGAGGAGAAATCGCCGAGCAAAGTAACTGAGCACGATATCGATGTGGTCGAAGGTAGATTGAGACTTGAGGCCTGGGGATACAAAAACAGAAGAGAAGACTCGAATACGGACAGTAGTGGTAGTAGTAAGCGATTTTATATATGATAGTCACTCCCTATACTCATGCCAGTAAATAATTCAGTAGTTTATCATTTGCCTTTGGACAAGAAGACGGTATTCCGCAACCTTGCATGGGCTGAAATGCAACCCGAGTCGCTGGTCTGGACGCTGTTGGCTGGTCCGCCCTGCATTCATTCATCAGTCTCACAAGGTGGTGATAGGGACACCCCCAAAGTTGGATAGGGACACCTCCTCCAACTCGATTCAGTGCTAGCGTGTAAAACCCTTACCCTTCAATTTTACTCTATACTATAAAGGAAAACCAAAGGAAGAGATCAACACCACAACGAATTCGGTTTCACTTTAATGGGATACACTTTCAAACTATACCTAAACTCCATCTTCCGGTGAGTTAGTGACTTTTATATCTTCTTTTTTTTTTTAATACAAGCAACTGATGCAGTTCTGCTAGCCAATCTTCAGTGATCTGCCGGCGGAAGAAACGCCAGAGATTCTACCCTTAAGTTAAAGCGAAGCGGATTGAGGCAGAGGCGCAACCAGCTTCGGAAGTCAGTGGCATGTAGGAGTGACTTCGGTTCCTTCAGATCAGCACACTGTCCATATCATCAGCGGCAGCAAGGTGGTTTAGCAAAGCATTATCGCCCTGGAACATTCACGAGACGGACAAGGTTCCTCCTAACTTATGATACAACCGCCAAGAAACGGGGAGAAACGACGACGTTTTATACTATCACAAAAACCCGCATTGTGGCAAGTCTACCATGAGCCTTCTCCCAGTTAGTACCGGCGAGGTTGTCAAAATAAGAGATACTGCCGACGGTAGGCGACGTTACCTACCAGTTTACAACACGAATTCTGGGGTCGACTCGTACTTAGCCTCCTGCTACTAGCGAGGAGTGTTGGTAACAGGCGGGTCCCCAGCGGCGACGATCGATTCTGGGACCCTATCACGATTCCAGACGATCACTAGGCCTAAAAAGGGTGATTATTTGCGGTCTTTGTAAGGAGACCTAGGCTTATGGTATGCAGTAATGCTGCTGTTAAGTAGTAGGTGCTCCGCTCGAACACAGCGATGACATTGGTCGCTAGCGTGTATTCTAGTCTATATAGCTGGAAGGGCTAGTAAGGCCCTGACACATTCGAGAATTCTAGAACCGAATATATGATCTCATAGGCGTTATTTTATGAATTATATTAGCGATAGTCATAGGTGACCAGTGAAGGAGGAGACAATATAATACATGAATATCATACTCGCTGTTACGACACTCGAGTCCATACAATTTCTAGGAGTAAAATTGGACGTACGGAGCTGTACACGCTAGCACCGAATCAATTTGGTCACGGTGTCCTTATCTTAATTTGGGGGTGTCCCTACCATTTCTTGTTCTCAAGTGGTGATGATGATTTCTTCTGCAGCAGGCTAAAGTCAAAGGACCAGTCATAAGAGCCCATGAAGTGGTTAAACCGCGACTGCTCTTCTCGCGTCAAATGTCATTCTTTCAATGCCTCCATACGGAGGAGAGCGGATATAATGTCCTATCTCTGATGCCATCTGCCCTTCCGAATCCCCGGCCGTCCCTCTTCCCAATAATATCGCCGCTCGGCTCGAGCTGAAGGTCCTTGCACTGAGGCCACAGCCGAACACCCGGACCGGTCTACGTGCCGACAATACATGTCATAGTAGTATGGCAAGAACAAACAGTGTGTCACGGATCTCCCTACCCAGCTGCAAATGTCTTGTCCATCTCGGGAGAAAGACCAGCCGGCCCTGTGCAGGGAGCCGACCCAGAACGGCCGATGGATGTCATCTCAAGCGGCTCTTCTCACCGTCACTGCTTCGGGGGGTGGGCATGTTATCACTTTAACTGCCAAAGATATATTAATATTAATAACATGTTTGTGGACAAGCACTTCCGGAACAACCCTTACTATATATGTAATTCGTCACCAGACCGTTGTAGCGTAAGTCCTACTAGGACTAGTCTACATCCCTAAACTCTGCCTCACGAGAAACGGCCCCGAAGCTTTCCCCGTTAGGGCTCCGTTCGGCGTCACTAAGGAGGTGGATCACACCGCTATCGTGACTCTCCCTATTATCATACTTTGAGTGTTTTGGTCAAGGCTACATAAGGCAATTACCAATACTTCTCACGCCGTTCAAGAAAAGTTAGAAGTCCTGCATTTACGATACTCGAGAGACATGACTAATTAATGAAATCAGAGAAGATGGCAGAGTCAGAAAGATCCAAAGGAAGAGTACATGATCGAAGACCACCGGCGGCAGTCTGCCCGACCCTATTCCCTATCCCAAACCCAGCCAGTCTTCAAATAAGATTAGAGAGATCAACAATGTGTAGAGAGCGGCGTGGGAAAAAAAACGAACAATGACGCGATACCACCCCGGAAGCGACCCTATCCATGATCCGTCGCCACTTACCCGAGTCAGAAGAGATGGGGCTAATCGAAATTCCCGGCGCTTGTCTCCTCACCAGTACTCAACAACGGATGCGCATGATGAGTTTTTAAAACGACAATTTAGCAAGCGAGCCACCGACAAGAGCGATCCCCGCCTCATTCACACACCCTAATCTATCATCCCCGAATCTATTTCGCGTCACGTCGAGATATGTGCCACAGGAATAACAAAAGACAAACAAACACAATACATGCTGACTGGAGAAAATATGACGATTGATGTTAAGGGCGGAATTATGAAACGCGTCGAGGTGACGAATCCAAGGACTCCCCCAGTGTAGTAGGAACACGTCAGATTATCCCAGAGGGCGCTGCGGCTACAAAACACTGGTTGACTCCATTATATTTTCCATCTTTTTACTGACCGTTCCAAGGAGGCTATCCCGGTGCTCGATATGAGCCATAAAACGTGCCAGGAAGACAGAACTCATAGTAGCCACGGTTGAGACGTTTCGGAAATTGCAGCGGTTGATCTATAGTGGAGCGTAGCGTAGGAAATTACCAAAGCCCACAGCATATGACGCACATTCGCGTAGAGATATGCTGCTGGGAGAGCTTCTCCCTAGCTGCTCAAGGAAAGCGAACTCGCGAGTAGATGGTCAAGCTCAACACGCCAGGACGACTCAAATCGACAAGTAAGATCGAGAACTGGATTGACGGCTAAACAGAGACTGCATTGCAATGGAGGTGGCGGTTGTCCAGGATAGTCAAAGAAAAGTTCGAAAGTCCGCGACATCTGGCAGAACGAATGGTTCCGGGCTTCCAGGTCAGGCGGACAGCAGGAGATGCACAGGGCTAAACTAGGTTGACAGCTTTGAGGCCATGCTGCAAGATTAATACCACTGAGCCCCAGTCCCATCGTCCCGCTTCGAACGGTGACTAGCAGCTCCATAAGCACCCGCTGCAGCACCTTTTGAAGCAGAACGAAGCCTAACGCCGAAGACTATGAGATTAGTCAGATTCTTGCATCGAGCATCCTCCACGCCCAGCGTCACTCAAAAGCAAACGCAGAGGAGAGGGGTTCCCTACACGGAACCTAGATAGCAGATACTCACATCCTATCACTCCCCCCAACCGCACGGTTAGTCTCCGGGGTGTCGATGGTTCCGCTGGCGCCGCGATCTATCACCTTACGACGCTGACCAGGAATAGCACCAAGCTTATTAGAAGGGGGGACCTGATTCGCCATAGTGGTTGGAGCGTTGATCGCGGCAACATGACGGCGCGGCTGCTGCTGCTGCTGTTGTTGCTGCTGCTGCTGCTGCTGCTGCTGCTGATCCTCCGCATCCTTGTCCTTTTTGGGGGTAACAGCGTCCACGATCATGGCGGCATTTTTCTGGTATTTGTAAACGGTCCAGTCAAAAACGTAGTCATACTGGAACGACTCGCGGACAAAGAGGTCTCGGAAGATCTTGCGGAGGTATGAGTAGTCAGGCTTATCATCAAAGCGGAGGGAGCGAGTATAGTTGAGGTAGATTGCAAATTCATTGGGGAATCCACGGCAAAGGACCTCAGTAGGTGTGGTCATCTTCTTCTCCATGATCCGGTCATACTTCTGCTTCTTAGTTGCCGCTTTGAGCCCCTGCCAGGGTAGCGATCCACGGCAGAAATACAACATCACATAACCCAAAGACTCCATGTCGTCACGGCGGGACTGCTCGACACCTAGGTGAGTGTTGATACTAGCATAACGGGCCGTGCCGGTCAAGTTCTTATTCTCACGGTAAGGGATATGAAAATGCGTTTTCGGGTCGCGATACTTCTTAGCCAAGCCAAAATCAATGACATTAACCTGGTTTCCACGCTTGCCAATACCCATAAGAAAATTGTCTGGCTTGATGTCACGATGAATAAAGGACTTTGCGTGGATATATTCGATACGGGAAATGAGCTGGTCAGCCAAAAGTAACACCGTCTTCAGCGAGAACTTGCGGTTGCAGAAGTTGAACAGGTCCTCCAAACTGGGACCAAGGAGGTCGATAACCATGGCATTGTAGTCGCATTCTGTGCCAAACCAGCGGACAAATGGAATACCAACGCCTCCGGCTAGAGATTTGTAGACACGGGCCTCGTACTCAAGCTGTGGGTGCTTGGCTTTGACACTTTCGAGCTTGATGGCAATCTCCTCGCCCGAAATGATGTTCGTTCCTATTCAATGAAGTAATCAGTGTACAGTAGGGCACAGATGAGAGCATCCCACTCACCTAGATAGATATCACCGAAGCTGCCGCTGCCGATCTTACGGCCAATGCGGTACTTGTTACCAACACGAAGGTCCTGGAAACGAACATTAGCAATGTCACAGCGCCCGAGATCAACCCACGTTGGCCCAGCCATAGAAAAACAAGAGTGACAACGGTGTGATGACAATGAAGCCGTAGAACACCGTCGACATTCTAGAATTCCACCTTCTTGCACGGTGGTATAGAAGATGACAAAAGCAACCTACCATGGTCGTCATGTTGAACTGAATTTCCGGCACAGCTGGCTGCTGTGCACAACCCGTCTAGCAAAGATCTTCGAGGCTAGATATAGTGAGGTTAGTTCAATGGGAAAAGGAAAATCGAGACTTGCAACGAGAAAATCGGGACTGAGAGAAGATAAATTGGGTGAGAGTAGAAATTTTGGGAAGAGCTCAGCCTCGCAGAGTCCTCAGTTGAGGGTCAATCAATCAGTGAAAGAAAAAGTCGTGTTCACTGTTGGACATCTGCGGCTCTTATTCCCCCATCACAACAGGATGGAGTTCAATTCGGATACAAAGTGGTGTATTTTGAGCGGTGTAACAAAAGAGAAGATAAAACATACCCTATTAAGGAAAGAGTTGACACTGTCGTGAGATCGGTGGAAAGAGCCAATTGTCTGCCTAGTCCGACCGTGATGGGCGTGAGACACAACACTACACACCGCTTCCCAGGGAACTTTGTAAGGCACGGGAAGAAAATCAGTGTCAGCGTAGCAGAAAGAAGGGGTTTGAAAAGAAGAGATCAAGGGCAGAGCCTTGATATCGATGGGAAGAGGACGTAAGGAAGGAGGGAGGATGAGAAGCGAAGCATGTAGGAAAGAAGAAAGGAAGAGTCAAAGGAAGAAAGCGGGCGAACCGAAGATAGATAGGGAGGATAGTGTGACAAAGCGAGCTGGGCTGGGGAAAGAAAGACAACCGACTACATAGTACTACTAATGGGACGACACTTACGACAAGAAGGCTAGCAGGACACGCACGTCGGGAGGCGGGAGGCGATTTTGAGCAGTGGGCGGCCAACAAGCGCTTTCAATGTCGGTGAGGTTCGGGTATCGGGCGAGAGCCCGCTAGGGCGGGATTATTGGATTGGGCCAATTTCTGGCTCTACTCGAGGATCGGTTCAACCCATCTGGAATTTTAAAGAAAGAGTTCCCCTTCATACAGAGAGAACTTAAACCCCCAATCTGTTCTTCGCTACTCAAACTGACCGACTACAGCCTCCTGGATGCACATACATACATATAATCACCCAGCACTGAGCAGTATGGTGGTGTGCGTCATGCATTGAATCAGTTCTTATATACAATTACATCGTCAAACTATTCCTTCAAAGAGAGACAGAAACCCAAAGAAAAAGAAAGTACCGATCACATATTCCCAAGCTTCTGCTTAGACTGCTCCCATCATATTTGATGGGCGACACCTTTAATTCTAACCGTTGCTAAACGATCCCTGTTCTCTTCCTGACTTCTAGGAGATTTCTCCCTCTAGCCTCAGCTGATTCAGGTTGGTCCAATCGATGCCAACTTACCGCCTTCCCTGGCTCCATGCTCAGGGTGGATCAATCTTGTGAATCTGGCCATCTGACACCTGCAAAACGGCTGGCCAACAGTCAAAGGAATTTCCCCTCTATGTAGTTAATTAGCCAACAGAATTGACCAAGAATCATGAGACCGTTATATGGTTCATGATTAATACCATCACAGGCTCAATATTTCACATGTCCCAACAAGCCAGGGTCCCCAAAGGATATGATACTAGTAAAGGGACAATTCTGCCATTCACTCGAATATGATATTCTTAAGTTCTTACTTTCGAACCTTTAAACTTGGAAATTAATGCTGACAGCGGCAGCAAGGCTGTGCATAATGGCATATAATTAATATTAACATAATACTAACACTAGTTTCAACTGTCTATCATATTGCTAGTATTATCATATGATAGGGCAGGTACTATCATAGTATGATACATACCAAGTACTCGAAACGCCAAGCCCCTAGTAAAATAACGAGGACCGCCCATTTAGGTGGCTTATAATCAATCACCCCATCAAAATCTTTGCAATAGGTAGGATACTAATACCTATTTCTATTATAGTTAATATTCTATATTTGGAAGCTCTTCCTGACAGAGCAAAACTTGATTGGGAATCGGCATTGGTCTTAAAGCGGAAGGCGGTCGACGGCTTGAACGATTCAACTGTCATCTAAAAGATAGTATCATTATTTTCTTTCGATTGTATCATATCTAGTAACAGCCACAAATGGCATAATATCCAACCCCGAACGTAATAATAACTCCTATCCGGTGTTAGGCCATATGGAGGATCATATTATAGAGTACCGTTCCAAAACGCACTACCAGCCCTCACTCACCGATTCCCATGCATATGACGCCCACAATTTCTAGAATTGGGCTAATATTATGGGTCGGTGCTGTTTACCCCAAAGATTAAGAGATTGGCGACCTCCGGCGACTGTGAAGAGTTTGCTCAACGCTCTCCGTTGTACTCTACTGCAACAATCGTATGAAGTCATAGCGAATAGCCATCAATTTAAGGCTAAAATTCTCGTTAAAAAAAGGCTAATCATTATAGCTTCATCGGAAGGACCCCCCGCTATTCTACCTAATATACTTTTGGATAACCCTCCCTTGAGCTTCATCTAAAATGCCTGCACCACCTAAGACTTATCAAACTTGTGTCAACTCTGAACTACCACTACGTTCTATGGATCATTTATTCAGGCTCTGGAAATTGAATCAATACTCTAAGGCAAATAGAATCGTGATAATACCAAAATAGTTAATATATCCGCTTGCTTTCTAACCCGACAAATGAAACTAAGTTAGTATCCTGCGACATCGGAATATATATACATCGCCATATGCCATATAGGTATATTCCCACAGCTGAATTGCGGGGGCACAAGGCCGAGGATGATGCGGGGATGACCAAATCTAGCTCGCTTAACCACGTAGTTAGTATGTGTTGGGACATAGGCTGCCTTGGGATCCCAACCAATTCGGGCCATACATTTCTTAAGATCGACTAAGCTAACAGTCGTGGTGGCCTTGATCACTTTCTTTAACCTGTGTTTGTCAGTCTAGAATGAAATCTTCCACCATCCATTGACCAATGGAGGTCTAACCCGGTTTGGTTCCATGCACAACTTCAATTCAACAACATCTAAATAAAACAGAAATAAAACAATAAACACATGTCATAACTACCTATCTACCATATCATTTGGTAAGAACTCCGGAACCGCCAACCGTCGCACCATCGTCGAAAGGTACGATACTCAGCTGACACGTACAAATCTGCCTAAGCCGGCCGTTTCTGTTCCCACGCTTGACCAGTATCCTTCTGACAAGTAGATGCGGCCCTACTAGAAAGGACAGCGGAGGCCACGTACAAGCTTTCGGGGAATGACCGAACAATTCTACATAGGTAATTGATGGGTCCTCCGAGCATGCATGAGTGACAAGGGCGTAGACATGGACTTAGTCTCTTCCCACTTCTTGTTCTCCCTGATAATAAGGGGCATTCTCCGCACCAGAGGACATGGCTTCCGTTTCGTATCGTTTGGCTATCATCTGGGATACGATATATATACATGTGCCTAGTCTCGAAACTTACATAGTTATAGGGACACAGGGTCAGGTCAGGCACTCCTGAATATCAAGCAAAGTAGTGTCAAGCACATGAGCACTCATCCTATGATTTATTGAGGCAGGGATAGCATTAATGCTGATTCCCATTGTTGCTATGCCTACCTAGGAATCAATTTCATAAGAAAATTAAGAATGTTGGCTAGAACATTTAACATACGTTATATTTTGCACTTGTTACTTATCAGGAGTGCCATAGACTCTACCTATGAGTCCCAATTATTCAACTGCATCCGGACACAATTCTATCCATCATGCATGCAAACTGCGAAGGAAAATCACATCGCACGGTTAGTGTGAAATGTGCTATGTGAGTTATCTCAGACAATCCTGATACAATGCTAAGAATAGTACACTCAGCCCCTACGGACTATATACATACCTGATGAGGAGAAACTTACGGTATTTTTTAGGCATAGAAATCCCTTCTGGTTTTTCTTTATTTTCTTCTTTTGGCTTCTCTTAGTTGGTTACTTTCATGTATGCACATATTATTGTGCACAAGTTCGAGTGCGTAGGCGTCTTATCTAAATACTCGGTCTAACATGGACATCTCTGAATAATAACGGTCCATTCCCTTGAATTCTTGTGTTTGAACATATCAACCGGACACGCATACAGAACTAGGTATCCCAGGAATCCTCCATGCTAAATATACGTCTCGCTATGCCGAGTTTGCGGGATCAAAAATACATCAGCATTAATCACCCCAATCAGGGGGAGGAAGACTATTCGAGATATATTTCGTCGCGTAGTCGCTGTAGATTCCTGAGAAGGCCTCCACCATGCCCTCCACCGTCAGTCTTAGGGCGATCTTCGGTGATAGTCTGACCCGTTAAAGATCCGCTTCGCTTGGGTGTAGCCTGTCGAGGGGAGCGTTCAGATCTCTCCCGTCGTTGATCCCTATCTTTCAATTGATTCTCTAAGGTCCTGCGACGATCTTCAACCATCTTCGCTAGACTGTCGACAAACCGAGTTCTAGCCTTATCCTCCACTGTTCCTTTCCAAATTAGGGACAGGTCTCGTAAGGCAGCTACCCGCTGAGCGGCCGCCTCGAGCCCAGCTTGTCGCCCCGAATTGCTATCGAGGAGGTCGGAGATCTCTGAGCGCAGCTTCTTTGCAACTTCCTCGCCCTTTTCTTCCTGGCTATAGTGTTCGGAACCTGGATCTGGTGCAGAGACGGAGATAAATGATGAAGCGAGGGATACCTCAGAGGGCGGAAGTGGCCATTCCATGGCCTCACCAAATACCTGGACAACTTGTTCCAGCCGCGCTCGCACTTGGTTGAACGTCCGCAGCTGGGTGATGAAAGGAGGCTCGGATGCCGTAGCCTTAGCGTTTTGTTCTTCCACATCCTCATCGACCATATGTGAATTTAATGATTCTATCACATCTTGTGCCTTTGCCAAGCTCGAGTCTGACTTCTCAGGCGTGAAGTTCTGGACATCATCATGTAAGGTTTCCGTCAGGGCGTCCGCGAGACCAATTGCCTCCCCACGAAGAACCTCGACTTCATACGCTAGCCGGCTAGCACTCCTTAAGATCCCGTCCGTGAGTTGGGTGAGGATGCTAGATAGCAGAACATTCTGCGCACTTATGTCGGAGAGTAGAGACTGACTACGCGTCGAGAGCTCCGCAAGAGAGACGGCGCTAGGGATTCTGGCGGGATGTGGCTGTGATGAGACGAGCGTTAATGGAGGTAGATTTTCATTCAGGAAATCGACAGGGTCGAAGGAAGAATCCGTGAAGCGCTGAAGGGAAGGATCAAGTTGGGAGAATGAGACCGCTTCTCCGGGAACACCAAATGAGGCCATAGAATGATTAGTATATATGACGACACGCCCAATTCTTAGGCTTCTAGATTCATGTATTTTTTTTTATTTTCAAGGATTCATGGTGCAAATACTAGTGACTTGGCACCTGTTATCTTTTGTTTATTCTCCCTTATCTTTCCCTTGAAGAAATTCAATCGAAATTAATAATTATATAAGGGGCTGTTCCTAGTATCGCCCCAGTATTAGGTATTAGCGACCTGATCTAACTAACGAGGGTACACCTCACTGACAACGTCTCGGTATCGACCGATACACGCTAAAGTCTTGGCAGCCAAGGCGCGCTTGGGACCCATGCCTGCCTATTTGGATTTAGGAAACTATCAATTATCGTTCAGTGAGATATTCCAGCGGCCGCGTAGCGGTGAAGCACGGCAAAAACATGACTTTGAAGCACGACTCGAAAAACAATAATCATAATATAGCCGAATACGAAATAAATTCTTATGTATACTTATTACTTCTATATCGGGACGTTTTTTGTTTTGTCTTTCCGGCGTAGCGGTAGCCCATATGCGACTCAACCATGCTCATAGTCATACTAGGGAAACTCGCAGGGGTCCGTGCACAAAATAAGCGCAGCTGACAAGACACGTCTATATTGTTCAAATATTATATTGTATGCATTAAAAGAGCTATACTCGTAAAGCACTAAACTTAGACCTCGAAGTAACTAACGAAAACACATCAGTCTTTTTTTTTCCTGCTTCCATATATATATTTGGCTACAGTATGTAGTATATACATATGACAGTTAAACATGAAAGGGAACCAAAGAGCAGGATAACATTTCAGAGGGAGAATATCGTGGTGGAGGTAGTTGCTCTCGGTTTAGTGAACGCCTGTTTTCCCTTTCATCCTCTCTTATTCTGCTTCTCCTCCGCTCTTGCTCATGCCCCAGCCTACTGCTGCCTCCGCCTCCGAATCTATCACTTATCCTTTCGCAACATGCCTGGAACTATTTGCAATTAACCGCCTCGTTCTTGGCAATGCCGAGGAAAAAAGATTTGCAATCGAAATTCTAGTCGCAAAGGACATCAGTGCTTTGAGGAAAGAAATCAAAGCAGAGAGAAAAATGTTTAGAGACATCGACGCCATGCATGTCGTTCTTTGTACAGCTTTCAAACGATATGATGATATCAAAGAGCTCAGAGAGCTTCCCGGTCCAAACTCAAAAGCGCTGTCTGGATTTGGCAAAGTTTTTAGAGGCCTCGATTGACGTGATGTACGTAGACGTCACCCTCTGCCGTTGGTAAGCACCCAAGGGAACGTAAGTTCTCCCATGGAAGTCACAGAGGCTGCCTGCTGACAACATCATGCATCATTGGGAAGAGTGAACAAGCTGAGCTTGCGGAGGAGTCCGACCCCGTCTCAAAAATCCCGCATCTAGACTTCGATGTTAAACCGTAGGAACTCCCCGGATGTTCCCTTAAGCCAAGGAACCTCGTTAAGCGGGAAGTTAAAACCCTCAACCAGTTTTCCGATACCGATGTTGCCGTCCGGCTTCCAAAGCCGGTATTCCTTTTTCCTATGCGGCAGCCCAACTTTCCAGTCCCTCCTTCCAAACCGAATTACTATTTCCGTTTCATCCGTCTGTCGGTAGAGCGGTGCTTAAACGGCACAAAAAGGATCCCAAACATGAAGATATGCGGTTTTATATTAGTGTGAGAATTCGCGAAGCTTAAAAACAAGTTTCGACATGTGTAAAAGAATCGCTGCACCAATACTTTATGGGCCTATGGATCAAAAGGCTATCGGATACCTCCCCTTCTAGCCGCCCTCGCCTATCATATAGCTGCCCGATGAGATCAGGGCGTGCGTATATCCCCAATTGTCAGTAGTTTCTTGGGAGTAGTCTCATTCAAAAATTTCAAACGGTAATGTTGTTCTCCGGGACGGACGATCCCACCATAGGGGACAATGTCGTGATGCTAAACTCGGGGGAAAAATACGTGTTTATCTTTGACTAGATGAATGCTTTTGCAAAATTGGATCGGGACGGAACAGGCTCACAGCACGAAAGGAGAGATATTTTAAGCGGTTAACAAGCTGCAGGGCAGGGTACAAAACAATCTTTAGCAGCTCAGCCAATTACAAAGCATTCTTTTACCAGTTATTATGGAAAATTCTATAGAGCTATTGAATGTCTAGGGTAGCTTAACCCAAGCAAGTCTTAGTGAGAATAGTTATTCTGTGGAAAATGACGGAAGTCATTACATAGTTTCGTGCATGATAGAGGCCCATGGCCGCTTACAAATGTGAACTAATAACATACTACAGAGGCTATGCGAAGAATAAAGATCGAAGTTTTCACAGGCAAAATTCCATCAATCTCGGACAACTGCGAAGCGAAGAATGAGAGAAATTGGTCCTTTGTGGTCAATCCAAACTCTGACTTCTCTGTGATCTATGAACATGCCTTGACGTTCGAGTGGCGGATCAAATCAAAGGATAGGATAGACTTGGATAGGTATGCTACCTTTGTTTTATCCCTACAATGTTGCTAGCCTCTTTAATCACCACCGATATATGAAGGCGTGTCTTCAGGCCATAATGTTTCCGTTCCGTCTGACGAACTTCATTCAACCGCCTGAATATTGTAGGGAAGCACACCGATACCTCGGTATCGGTAGTTCCTCAGCTTCTGAACTGACATCACTGCCCTGGGAATTCAACGACAAAAGAACTGCCCGGATTGGACTTAAACCTATGACGAAGAGAAACTGTTTACGAATGGTACTACCGAGTACTTCCACTCCTTCTCATAATTATTTCATCTATGTGAGGCTTTACTAGTTGCATCAGCCGGAGCATCTTGGTACATATCAAGTCTTAGTGTTACTCTAGACTCCGCATCAGCATGAAGGCTATCTACCTACTTGATGTTATGTATTAACGATACTATTATTAGATACATATCATATTAAATAAACAGGGAAACTCATTGTTCGTATGCCTTGCCGAAATATGTGCAAAAATATAATTCTCTACAAAATATCTCCCCACAGAGTGGGCCATTATAAGACATGTGGCCTAAAGCCTACCTAGGTACCCACGTCAATCTTACACTAGATGTATATTACGTACGTATTATCATGTGCGTACAGATACATGTCTGTTGCAGGTACTCTATGATACATATAGTACTCTACATTGCTATCACTTAGTAAGTTAATAAAAAGTCTAGACTGTCCTACTAGTACATTCATTGTATTACCTCGGTCTTATTTGGTATCGAGTAAATAATATCATATAACGAAGTGTTTATATAATACCAGGTCAGATCAACAGACCAGAGCATGAAGTATACCTACTGTATTCTTACAGCTATCTCGATCTATACTGTGAGCCTGTGTGAGAGATCGTTATTGATTTCCCTTCTGACCACCGAAAGTATTTCGGGTGGAGACTACTTAGAATATTCCTGCTTCGAGTAGTGGGACTTTCAACACATACGACATTTTCGTATCACACCCGTGTCGCTTGGTTTCTTTTCTTTGTCTTTTGAGTCAACCAAGGAAAAGAGAAAGTAAAATAGTAAATGTGGAAAAGGCGACAAAACATGTGTAAAATTATAACGCCCAATGGGGTATCCCTCTTAATTAGCTTTAGTTGAATGTAGTTCCGATAAACATACTCCGGCCCCTCGTCTGGCTGGTCTCTGATCGCTACGGAAGGGACCCGCGATCAGCTCTGTACCCCGTCGAATAGAATAGCATACGTCTATATCATCCACACGCTGTCCTGAATCTTGTTCCTTACAGAAACGGAGACGAGAGCAAGAGAAAGAGAAGAGATATTGAGGAAGAGGAGAAGACAAGAATGCAAGGACGAAACAAACCAAAAAAGAGGTAACGAATAGTCATAAGTCCAGCAACCCTGTGTGTCTGCAGTAACATGAGCATTTAACTATTCTCAAAAGGCTAACTTGAACAGACCTTATGTACAAATGATGACCTTAGGGCACTGCGTAGAGTGGGGACAATAAAGACCAGAGGTGGGAGAATTGTGCTACCAAGTGCTATATATACACAAATGTTAGACGCAGAAAGCGTGAATATTACCACGCCCCTCCCCTTCCTTTTTTTTTCTTGTTTTGCCTTCTTACCTACTTGATTAGAACAGAATGGGGTAAATAGCAGTACGCTATCGACGCAACAGATGGAACTAGGAAGGAAATTAAAAATGGTAGCAAGTAAAATATTCAGAAAGAAAGCATGAAGCGAGAAAGTGGAACATAGATGGATGAAAGACAGATTCAAGCTCGGGTATCATTTTGTCAATAATGAAATTTCGTACATTCCGATCCACTTTCCATCATATCATTAAAGGAATTGGTGACAATTGGAGCAGTAATTCCAAGAAGAGTTGATTAGCCAACTCGGGCAAGGCCATGTATTGACCCACCACTTATTGTTTAGATATCCTCAACAACGCGCGCATTCACAACACGCTGGAAGCCGTCATTGCTATTCCCTGGATCTGAAATGGATGCCCCTACATTGTACCTGCTGGGGCCTTCCCCTACGGACTCGGCGGCGATGATCTGCTGGCCGACGGTTTGATTCATAGCCGGCAGGAAGATAACTTTGCTGTTAGCGGTCTTTGCCATGGTTTGCATAGCCTCAAGGTAGCGGATTTGCATAGCTGGCGCGGATGACAAGATATCGGCAGCCTAATTATGGCACATTAGCTTCATTCCCTAGAACGGATTCGGCATGTAGCGCGACTTGACGGCGGGAGATACCTGACGCATCAGCTTGGCCGACTCAACCTCTGCACGAGCAGCGATAACCTTGCTCTCACCAATCCTCTTTGATTGCGCAGCCATTGAGAGAGAATCTTGCAAGTCATTGCTGAAGATAATGTCCTTGATGAGCATTGATTCGACTCGAACACCCCACCCGGCAGCGACTTCTTCGATGATCTCGCCGATCGACTGGGCGACCTCTTCACGACGCTCGATTACATCCTGGAGCACACGAGCGCCGACCACATGGCGAAGAGTTGTTTGGGTTCGTTCAACTAGCGCCGTTCGCACGTTTGCGATGCCAAATGCGGCTTTGTGGGGGGAGATGACATGGTAATAGATGACAGACGTTAAATTCAAGGTGACATTGTCCTTCGTCATGCAGACCTGGCGGGGAACCTCGACAATTTGAATCTTGACATCAACAGTTGTCAGATGTTCGCTCAGGGGGTTGACCTTCACCAGACCCGGGTCGACTGCGCGCTCGAAGCTATGGGCATAATCAGTCACCGGTTCTTGAATGTTACCGAGGAAGGGAGATTCGCACATACCGTCCGAATCTTGTGA
The DNA here is from genome assembly GCA_019804575.2 of Pseudotulostoma volvatum. Taxonomy (NCBI): domain Eukaryota; kingdom Fungi; phylum Ascomycota; class Eurotiomycetes; order Eurotiales; family Elaphomycetaceae; genus Pseudotulostoma; species Pseudotulostoma volvatum. The sequence continues at coordinate 149,311 of JAHQZX020000003.1, read as the reverse complement.
CCAAGCCGACTTCGCCTTGGCCTATAGGTTTGAAAGGATTAGGGAAGCAGAGGCAACATGGAATCGCTCCACAGCAGCCGACTACCTCCCCAAGACCGTGGACTGGCGCACAAGTGTTATCAAGGAGGCAACGGGATGTAAATGAAGAGTTTCCGGGCTAATAGACTTACTGAATGAGGCGTACCAGCCATGGGCGTCGGGATTCTCCTCATCATGTTTGATCGCCTGCGCATATCTAGGCTGCAAGTCCTCCAGTCGCGCAGGCTGAACTTGAACCAGGGCGTCCCGCTTCCAACCACCACGAACAGGGCTCTTTGAAGGGGCCTTGCCATTTGTACCAGAACCTTCAGTGGTAGCAAGAGACATGTTGAATGCTTCGATTAGAAGCTAAGAGAGTCTGTAGAAACTAGGTACTTGAAGAAGCGATATGGGCGAATGATGAGGGAATCAAATCAAGCGTTTAACTAGTAGTAGCTTTTACGGGAGGTTCGAAAATGATGCTTGTTAGAAGACAATAATAAGATGCTTGGTTTGACTCTCTTAAGTACTCCGTCTGAAAACTAAATAAGATGAATACGACATACCGCTTTGGGTCTATTAGACGCCCCGTGATGAGGCAGACTGATCCATCCACAACTGCCAGTTTTACTTATAAGAGTTACAAGCTTGCCAGAACCCGAAAGGGACTAGTGGTGCGGGGTTCCCAAGGGATTACCAGGGCGCAGCACGAGGTGATGGCGCTAGTAGGTACTAGTAACTATATCCTTGTTTTTTTACTCTTATTATTATTATTATTTAATCAAGTTTATTGTCTGTATCTAGCCTTTCGGCTATGACGGATAGCCGCCTAACTTGCCTTTTCCTCGCCAGTCCGCCTGAGCTTTTGGGCCATATACGACGCCTTCCTTGGTATATTGCATCTTGGTCTGAACGTCCTCTGTCTCTGCAGGCTACCCTCCTGTCTATACTTCCTCTCCTTCCGCCTCCTCCAGGGCCTCTAGCCCTGGATCAATTAACTTGTTACTGTAGTTAAATTCGCATGATAACACTATACCAATGACTACGCCTCACTGGAGTCACCGCTTCTACGATTATGTCGAGCTATACAGGAGGACTCTAAAGTTTTGGTAAAATCATCAGTATATAGCACATTGTTCGTATTATGGTTCTACCCCGTTTTCGCTTCTCGTTGCCCAGCACCGCCATGATTCCCTTTCCTATCATAGCCAACCGGAGAACATGATGCAACAAGCTTGTATCTAGAGCTTAACCTTGGCAGGTGAAAAGAGCTCTGCATGCTACTCCATCCCTAAATCATGAGACCCACTGTGAACGACTAGAACCCTGTCGCCGCTAAACGACCCTGCAGCCGGCTCAGAGTAGTTATGATAGTTCTCCCAGGTGTATTACTTAGACTGCAAGCAAGAGATCTCAGATACCTAAAATGCATGATGCACTCACGATAAGAACTCAAGAACTTCAACTTTTCACGATGGAGGGACCTATATACATAGTTTTCAGTAATATCTCATTATATAATAGGAGCTATCATATCGATATATATGGTCTTGAGGGAAGGCCCTGCCGCGCTAATTAACGAATTGCATATACCCTGAGGCATCACCCAGATACATTTTTACGCTGGTCTTGTGAAATTCTACTATTCTACTAAATTTCTAGCTTTGGTTTACCACATTCGGCAACTCGCATTCTATGTATGTGAGTAGGATTCTCTTACGATAATCATCCAAGTCAGGAACCACAAAATTCTCGTTACGCAGTTATGATATTAATTGTGAAGTTACTTGCGCGTTCGCAATGGAAAATCACCCTTCTGATTCTGTTCCGTGGCTTACAATGCCTGCGTCATCTCTTGCCTCATTTAAGTTACTAATTGAAATGTCGTTGAGATCTGTGATAGACTTTGCTACGTGCAAAATGACATCTAGTTTACCTATGAGGGACTTTTATAACATTGTGATAATAAGTGGGTAAAGAACAAAACGTAGACGACGAAATTGGGTGTTCGCGTGGATTGGGATCTGACCCTACCCTTAAGTGGTATGGTGGGAAGCCTTGAATCGGAGTAGCGGACATTTCATCTCGCCGCTAGGTCACGTGTTTACAGGATCATGTGATTCAGGTAGAGTACCTATTCAACTAAAAGGTTGTGGTTTGAATACTAGGTATTAATATGTGATATATGGTAATATCTTCCATTTGTTACTCATATAGATTATACAGAGTGCTTTATTTCTATATTATTTTCTTATTTTCAAAGAATGATATTTAGACAATGCCTCCTGTCAGCGTCGTCACCTCAAAGCCGCTAGACAGGGCTTGCTGCACAACGGGCCCAAATCCCTGCTTCACCTCCAAAGAGTGCTTGCTACTGTTACTGATACGATTCACGATGTGCATTAGGACGGTTTAGGGACGACAGATGAAGAGGATGTAGAGGCCACGGATGAAAATGAAGCGTCTCAGTGCACATTCGAGCTCTTGCTACGCAATACCCATCAGAGCGCAACGAGAGAGTTCAGACACCAACGAGGTAAAGAGCCAAGTAACGGTCAAAGAGCAGAGGAGCGCGGGCTCAAAGCAGCAGCCACACAACATAGTCAGCCTCTAACCAATTTTTGGACCGGACAACCTAGACAATCTGAGGGATAAACCACCAGCTGTCAATGAAGAAACGGAGAGGGGAATTGAGGGGTTTTGGAACCGAGTTGAGGCAATCGATGGGCTCAAGAAGAAACTTTCTGCCAAAGCTCAATCATTGTTAGCTCAAGGCTTGTTCCGTCATAGAGCAGTTTTAGCATATCTATATATGATGGAAAGCCGCCAAGACGGGGAAATTGTATGGAGCTTGCACTGCAAGTCGCACGAGCTCATAGACGAGGCATATATTTTTCTCGAGAGTCAGTTAAATGGGAAAGGCAATGGATGCAAGAGAAACACATCGGGGAAGGCAAAAAGGGCTACCATTCTAAGACTAAGTCTTTGACTGTTATGGAGGTTCTAATGATAGGCACTAGATATATCAGGGTATGGGCTCGCCCGGGCCATAGGGAAATACCTTTGCTCGAGTCGTGCCACTAGAATAGCCCTTGAACTCTTTCAACTAGCAGAGCAAAGGGTAATGGTGGGAGCCCGGATCCCAAGATGGTCATTCGAGCACCCACTGCTCGTCAATGGCTTAAGAGGCTGGGCTTCATCTTTAAATCCGTCTAGAAGGGGGTCTATATTGATGGCCACGAAAAAGAAGATATCGCATATCAGAAAGAATTCCTTGAGCGGTGGAAACTACTTTCGAGGCGCTTTGTCATTTTCAAAGATGATGGAAGCTGAGAATTGCCAGAACTCCGAGGGGAGAAGCCACTCGTCTTCGTGACCCACGATGAGTCCACATACAATGCTAACGATGGGAAACGCAATCTGTGGATGAAGGATGGAAAGCAGCCCTTGCGCCCAAAATCCAAGGGAAAAGGTATTATGGTTTCGGGATTTGCAACACCAGGCGGCTTTCGTCAGGATCCTGACTGTAGTATATAGTACGCTGACTAAATGACCTACTATGGTCATTCATTGGGCCGTTTGGCGTGTGGTGTAGCGGTCGCTGCCTCACAGCTTTCTCCAAGTTCCCAGCTCTATCTCAGGTGATGAACTCGTTCGCGATCCATTATGGCCCTTGAGGGATGGACAGGCTGTTCGGGAGGCTGTTGAGTACATCGAATGCGGTACTGCCGAAAAAATTACCAGATTGTCAGGCGCTATTCGCATCCGATAATGCGTTTAGCCATAACGCCTTTTCAGGTGATGCATTACTTGTGTCAAATATGAATCTTGGACCCGGTGGCAAATCGTCCATGAGAGATGGGTTTGTATCGTGTTGGAGGAAGGGTACCCGACAGATTATAGATGAAGTCTTCTCTTTTTCTAACTAGATAGAAGAGTAAGAGATATTTTGAATACTATATACATAACTGTGTATAAAAACATAAATAATACATAAGAATAGGATTGGTCCAGCTGACATATGATATCTCATATCAGACCTAAAGTGATGGTGGCTGATATGATGTATGATAATTTCTGGGACCATAAAGGATGAAAGAAATTGAAGATAAACGAAGTAGTGTGAGCGGGCGGTAAGTGCTGTGATGTGATAGGTGTCATGCTACCGGTAGTCCAGGCTATGCCCGGACTCCGATAGTTTGCGAAACTTCGTGGGCAGCCAAAGGGGACTAAGCTCATAGAACGTGGGCTGTGGAAATCCGGTCTTCTACTTAAATGCAAAGGGAAAGATGGGTGCTCGAGGTAAATGCTGCGCGGCGACAATCCTAGCGGCTCAATTGGATTTCCAATAGTAGAAAGGTCAGCCTTACGGATCGATTGAAGCCCGTGGGCATGAGGTAACCTTTTACCTAAGTTCCTTTGCGAGCTCAATTTAATTGAGCGAGCATGGTGTTGCTCAAAGCACTACACCGCGAGAACTGCGAGTACAGCACCATTAGTCTGCGCAGGACAGTTCCGGAATCATTTGCCCAGATTCCTACGGCAACATTCCTTCGGTTCCACCAACACTGTCAAGCTGCCATGGATTCTTGCATGGAAGGCCATAAGTATGGTATAAAGGAGTTCACAGATAGAGTAGATAGAGGTCACCAGAGAAATAGTGATGAGTCAAAGTGGTGAAGCAAACCTCATTTGGGAAATTTTGGTAATTTACTGGCACGTGACCTATATTACATATAATTTACGGAAACGGGGATGAGAAATTGGTGGATATTCTCAAAGGGTCTCTACCAAAAATGTTCCAACTTCGACCCGCCATCCTAAACGCTTAAACTTACAAAACAGTGACCTAGTATATCCATTCAATAATAAGAAAATGCCTCTGTATATAAGATATCAAATGTTATGGTTGGTTGATGGCTGGTTGTGCTCCGGTTCAAGACTTCCATAGGCAACCACAGTCATCGGTCTTGAGCCTGTTACATTGATTTCAGATTTGACCACAACACTGAGGAGTAATGAGAGAAACATCATACGTTACGAGAAGTATTTTGCCTCGTGATTCAGCTCTCGCCTCCCTCGGGTTTTTCATAATGTTATTGTTGATGATTCATTGGATAAGAAAGCGATTTCCTAGTTTGTATGTAGTAAGAGAAAGAGAGCACCATAGATAAAAAAAAACAAGATTTTATCCCACGGATCATATGTGCATAGAGGATTGCGGGTTCCCCCTCCAGAAAACGCGATAGATAGCTTCTACTTGTTACTACCTAGCTGGATCTAAATATACCTCAAGCTCTAGCCTTGCGTACCTAGCTAGCAAGCTCGTGATGATATTCAAATGTTCCCTTCTAGCTGCAAACTTATAGCTTCCTCCTAGATCTTTGTGGGACAGTCACACTCATGGCCCGGAGCCACAGCTTCATGGACTCTTATTACTGGCTAAGCCATGCGTGAGCTTTGGGTTAAACATCATTACGTTATGAAACCCGGACTTACCTTACATTTATTTATTACCGAGGCTTATAAGCAACGGGATCATGTGAATCACTGAGAATGCTAGAGACACTGTCTATTATGTAGTAACACCATTAAGTCAGAGAATACTGTGAGCTACTCCGTAAAGGGTCTTCATCCCCATAAGTTCACTTTTCTTTAATAAAACTCTCGCTATAGACTTATTACTTATTAGGCTCATATAATCTAACACTTATAATTACGATTTACCGGCCCTGCTCGAATGTACAAGTTTGTTTGGAGTAGCTAGCTTTTTGACTTGCTTAGGATGGTACGTACATAGGGCTAGAACTTGGTGGTTTTTCAAACAACTGAAAATAATGTACCTGGATATACATGTAACTGCTCTTTTATTCAGCATCCCACAAAATTATTATATAAAATAAATTGATGTTTGAACCTTGAGGAGCTTCCAAAATGGGTTCGACCCTGTAAACGCCCATCACCTGATGAGCGATTTATGAACAAAAGGATCATAAGAACCAATCAAGACGTTGTCTCTAATCCGCTAGTTAACTGTTATTTAACATTTTAACATTAATCTATATTTACTACTTCACGCCCGAACGCCACTGCGGGAAATTACGCTATTGAGAAGCCTGTAGACACTCAAAACTATCGTTTTTGATTAGTAATCTATATCATACACCGTAATTACGTATAATAGTAATAATACATCTAGCCTTCGAGCTTACGCTGGATAGCTGCTCTCGTCAAGCAGTTAGGACAATAGATTCTTACCTTCTTGTGGTGTCCGGTGTCAGTAACCTTTTTTGTGGGGTGAAGCCGCAAGAATCCGTGTGGTGACAGCGCAATGCGTTAACGTTTGCATCAACCCACACAATCAGAGGGAAACGGGTTATAAAAACCATCCGACAACTTCTACTCGACTCCTACTCGAGACCAGAATTGGTCTTGTCTTCCAGGGAATATGCTATGGCTTAAACACGGGGCACCTCTGAGCTTGAACACTCACTTTGAGATCATGAAGCGCAACCACATCGCGAGTTTTCACGCGTGGCATGGCGAGGGAGGATACAACTGGTGGAACAGTGGGCTATGCGAATTCTTTAAAGAGCTCTGCTACGATAGGGAAGAGTTGATCTTCAAGAACCTCGTTAAAGCGTAGCTACGGGCAGTCTTAGTCTGACACTCTATCTATCGGGGTAGAGTGTGATGCGGTGATAGAAGGGATAGGAGCACTGCAAGAACGAAATCCTGCTGTGACAGGGGACTTCTTCCTGCCACAATTGCAGGTGAGCTCAGCCTCATCATGGCTAAAACCGCTCATGGTAATCGGCGAAATAGCAGCAAGGACCCGCCCCACACTCGTCCAACTGAGCCCCTTTGTAAGCGCTGTTCTTCCAATGTCCTTTAAGGTGCCGGGGCTACCCTGTTGCGACCATGCAAACTTCGAGCTAAGCCACTCCTTCCTTCACCTTCTTGCCCTAGCCAGAGTCATCCAGCTCTCCCCGCGCTCTCGTGCAGCGTGCTAGACTCGTCCCCTCCTTTGCCAGCAGGTCTGCCCTCTCACATTACAGGTATGGCAATGTTGTGCCGAAAATACCCCTGCAGACGCCCCCCTGATATGGGAAAATAGGATGTAAACATATCAACACGCAGTGCGAGTAGTCCGAGACCACAGTGTGAATAGGAACGATCTTTAATAAAATATAGAATATAGACAAGTTACTAGATAAGTTAATTATGAAGAAGTATTATTAATCAATCACGGCTTCGATAAAACCATATATATATTATAATAGGCGGTGCTCATTAACCAGGTTGCTCTGTTAGATTATGAGCTAGCAACAGAGGATTATGGGCTAGCAGTAGAGGAATATCTAGGGCTTTCAACTGATTGCTACAGAAGAAGGAAATTTATATGTGGAAATGTGACGAGGAACAACGGTAGGCGCTGGGAAGCGCTGAGATGATCTTAAATTCAAGGACTAACTTGCACATGTCGTGGTTGGTTATCACTATATGAAAAAAAAAACCTCAGCACCCGATCCTCAGTATCTTATACCTGCCATGCTCCATCAACTCAGTTCGGCTCCAAGTCAGATCAGCTGCAAGTCAGCTTGCTTCAAGTCAGATCAGCTGCAAGTTAGCTTGACTGCAAGTCAGATTACTCTTCTTGGGAATCAGCCTGCTAAATAAAGGATGTCTCAAAATGTCCTTTATTCCAACATGCTCAACGACCTTTTGGCTTATTTTATGGAAGAAATAGGCTATACTGTGAAATGTTAAAAAAAGCTAAGAGAAAATGAAATTTATCAGAGTTATCTATATCATTGTGTGCTGGTTCTTGCGTTGGTCGACCTCACCAACCAAAGCCAGATTCATTTTATTTGCAGCTCTGAATCGCTCTACAAACTTCATGTTGTTCATACTTTTTATCCATAGTGTAGCTTCATCGCCGACTCTATCTTCAAATCAAATTCAAGATTCTCGATGGTTTCTTACTCATCGTCTAATGTCACAAGATCATCCTCCTCCATGGCCTCCTCATTGATGTCTGACTCGGACTCCCAATTAGAATCGTCCTTTACATCCATTGCTTCCACTGGCTCTGAATCGAATAATTCTGTGTATTTGTTGGCACCTCAGTTTCAGTATTTGCTACTGCCTCGGTTCCAGTGTTTGTTGTTACCTCACACTGTTTGAGCTCCGACATAATCATCGTGGTTTCCAAAACTGGGATCTCACTAGCATTTGCCGACCTCATCCATAGCTTCCACTGATCTGGTTTAGGTATCCCAGAGTCTGAAGCTTGGCACCATCTATACATCTCCACCGGGAATTTTCGGTGAATTGATCCCGAAGAACGATACGTACCGTTCCGGTCTGGAATCAGTAGGTGCGCATTGAAGTGACGGGAGAACATTTGTAGCACCGTACCTCGCTCCTCAACGGTATAAATCTCCAGGCGGCCTTCCTTATCGAATTTTATCGCTCGAGATCGACATCTAAAAACGCTGTCCATATTCATGGTGTCCTTCAGGCCGACGTTCGAGTTAGGACCCCCAGTAAATCTCTCAATGTGGAACTAGCCTTTTAGTTTTAGCATCACTAGGAAAATAGTGATTCTGAGTATTGGTATTCTTTGAATCCTTTAGTTTTGCTCGGATAGCTGGTTTTGCGTCAGGCCATGCCAGCTATAATGCTCCAATCTTAGACGCATCCTTGTCGCATTGTCGCATTCAAAGAATGTAGGCTCGAAATGATAACTAAATTTCAATGGTTTAAGAAACTAGATCAGGAGACCAGTTGTTGCCCCCGGGTCTGTACGTTTACCACCTTCTGTTCTAACGAAAACGTAGGCCAATGGGACACCAGTCTCATTAACATCAGCAAGTATGGTAAACAAATCCATCCCCGCATTGTTTGTATCATATGTTGCATCCATTGTTAACTCCTCCGCCTTTTTGAGGGTCGAGATTGACTCGTGGATGTATAGAGAGCTAGTCCACAACAATTTCCAGAAGTATATGTGGCATACTCGTATTTTCCCCCGAATTCCTCCAAAAGCCTAGCCGCAGACGCAAACTGATCCGCATCTCGCCGCCATACCTTCACATTTGCTTGCCATCAATAATAAACCTGGTGTTGAGCAACATACTCAATTCCAGGAATTTTAGGTGACATTAGATCGCGGTACATCTCTTTGGCACTTTGTAAATGCTTTTATCAATCAATACAACATATTTTAAAAATTAAATTACAATTTTATTTTTTAGGATATGCTCTATATCTTTCATCTTGGATATTTTCATTAGAACATGTTGGGGTCTGTTTATTTGCGTGAGAAGTTTTACATTTAAGAATGGCTCGCCATGACCATTCACTTGCCCCGGCTCTCTAAGTAAAAATATGAGTTTTCAATGCTAATAAGTTCTAAAAATCCAAATATTTATCAATTCTCCTTATTTTGAATGTGGGAAACCAACTAATGATTGGTTGTTATTAATGCTATTTGGGCTCTACCTGGGGCCCAAGCTTTAGCTGATCCCGGCTCCTCTACACAGCAGTGGTCCGGCCTACAATAACCTATGGATGTGAGATATGGGCTGGAGGCGAAAAGGGGAAGACACCGCCTAGCTGCCTCCTGTAACCCTTGGTAAAGCTCCAAAATAAGTGCCTGCGGAAAATCACTGGCGCCTACAGGCGGGCCCCAGTCAAGGCACTTGAAAAAGAGGCGGCTGTTGAGCCCCTCCCGTTAAATATGCGGAGCACTGCCTTGCGGTATGCATTAAAGTCGGAGGCACATCCAGTGATGGAATTCACAAAGCAGGTATGCGACAGGTTGTGGAGCCGGCATCAACCTAGGAGGGGGCGGCAGCTGTCACGGCCACCAAGCCCGATAGAAGGCCTTCGAGACCAGGCGAGGAGGTCACGAGGGATCCTGCTAGGTTTACCAGGCCGAAGCGGAGCAATGTGGCAGGCGACGCGGTAGGCGACAACGGGCGGCCGAAAACCAAGGGAGCCGAGAATCGGTAGATGTGGAAACACTGGTGGACGTCTGGTGGAGCAAGGTGGAAGGAGCAGTGGGAACGGGGAAGCAGGCCCCAGTGTGGCGGACCCCGTGGAGAACCCAGGTGCCGCGGCTACACAGGAACCTGAATAGCCCCGAGAGTACACTCTCCTTAGGACGGAGGCCATCGGCCTCAATGACTTCCTGCACCGAGTTGGGTACCAGAGGTGGAGGCGAGATGCCCATGTGGATGGGAGAGACAGACACCCAAGCATGTGGTCATATTCTGTCCTAACATCGCTGGCCGAGACTGTATGCTGGCTGATGCTGGCACTACAGACTACGACAAGATCCTCAGCATAGGCAGAGGGCTAAAGGGAGTCACGTCGTGGCTTATCCGCTAGGGGGTCCTCCCTGTGCCAAGGAGATGACTGAGGAGGACCGGAGCGGGTGGCGACCGCTTGAGTCGCTGGAATATAGGGGGTAACTGGGGGTTAGACGGAGGATGATGAGGCTTCTCCCATAGCTGGCCTATGGACACAGTGGTCACCAAGGGTATGCGAAGTCAGGGGGAGCACAGGCGATGGCCTCAGTGCACTGGTATATAAGGAGACCTAGGTTTTCCCGCGCGAGATGTGGGTTTTGTCCTAACTAGAGAGTGCGCTGCCTGCATGGCCTGAATCGGGCGTAAAAGAGATTTAATAATAATAATATTAGTTAGGGTTTTGATGGTGCGCCCTCTCTTATCTGTTGCTACGCAGTATTTGCTGCTGCGCCCCATTACACTAATACTGCACAATTTGATATCCCGTTTAGTTTTTGATTTAATTATATAATAAATAATTTTTCATAATAATTTAATTGGTATCCTAGAATATGTTCCTGGTAGGCTTCTTTCCAGCCATCTTCTACCTGCTCTGTGTAAGCTTACAAAGTAGTCGCCAACTAATCCCCCCATTGAATCGGGGGGTTAGTGAATGTGTATAAATCAGTAACGGTTAGGTAGGCAGCGGGAGAGACATTGTGCACTGCCCTGGATATCCTAACCTATGACAGCTGCATGTTGCGTCGTTCAGTTATTTCATGCGGTCTCTATTCTTATGTTTGACTCTAGTGAGTGACTCTACGCAGATGATAATCTTGTAATTTAACCTGCATTGTTACCTCCAGCTGTCGAAACACTGCCCTGAGGCCGAAGGAGATCAATTTGGCTGCGTAACGGTGCGAGCTCATCCCGGAGAAGCTGATTCTGGTTCTAAACACGTGCAATTAGTACAAATTCATAAGATCTTTGACCGATAGTTTAGAGCATACAGCAAGAGATGGGCGGCCCTTTCAACTTCACGTGCCTACCAGCTACTTCTTCATCGCGGGATTATTTCTATTTGCCACCATTGCTGGTGCACTTCCGTGATTCAATTCACCTGTGCGAAATTCTCGGAGACGACCGCGGCTGCGTGTCGCTGCTGAGGCTACTGGAGAAGGCATAAGCTGCGGCGGTGCAGCGCTAGTGCTAGCTGCGGCGATGTTGGTTGCGGGGGTGCAGGCTCCGGCGGTACTGGCTGGTAAGATAGTGCTCGCTAGCTGGGGTAGTTGTTGAGAAGGAGGGGTAGGACCTATCGGTTGCTCCTAGTGCGATAGAATGCGTCGTGTAGTCCTATTATCAGCGCGGCGCCTCCCTGGTGAACGGACGACCAAAGGCTCACGAATTGAAGGGATGCGGATGGCTGGAGGCGACGGTAGGCGAAGAGCAGGCTGAGGGCCTAATAAGTCCTATGGACGTTGAAAATACCAGTGAGGATCAAAGTCGTGGAGATTGAGGACCCAATTTGGAACAGCGTGAAGGGCATCTGCTATTTCATGGCAGCAAGGCAACCCATAGATCTTCTTGAAACTGTTTGTGCACGGCTGTTCGCGCCGTGTTTCTGCAAACCTTGAATGTGTTGCTAATTCATATTGCTCCCTAACCTTGGCCCAAGCGAATGGGGTAGTATTCATTGATCTTCGCGGGGAGAATCAAGATGGGTGCGCCTGGGCCTTAGCTAAAGCACTCGTAATCCGAGCATCCTGTTCTTTGAGTGTCAACTTCAGTGTATTCCCAACACCTAACAGATCGCTTGTCGAAGTTCCAAGCCACTGTTTGATAATTGAATGAAGGCCTTCGATCGCTGAGGTAGTGGTAACACAATAGTAACGATACCTGCTGATCCAAGCCTTGACGAAGTGCTCCTTAAAAGAGTGTACTCTCATTTCATGGCAGCAAGAGTTACTCTCCATATCGGTCGCAGACATAATAGTACCTGGCTTTAGGTACATCTTTGCCATCAGGCTTAGATCGTTTCAACCTCATGCAGTATCCATGCTTCTCACTGTGTGCGAAAAGAGTATTGATAGCCTCCTGAACGGTAGGATAGGCGGGATGATGTTGTTATCGCTATTCATCTTGAGATGTGAAAGAAGTCAATGATTTAAGAAAGCAGTAACGAAGGAGCAAGGCGACTACTTAAAAAAGCCTGTCAGCTAAATATTCAGAGGATACTACTAACTGTATGCTGTGCGCCTAGACGAACCAGGAATTGTGTGGTGTTAGTGTATGTAAGGGGGCGCAGCAACAAATACTGGGGCGTAGCAAGATAAGAGGGGCGGACCATCAAAACCCTATTAGTTAATGCTATTTGGCACCGCTTTTAAATTTGCTGGCTGGCTAAAAAAAAAACTATTTTTCACCGCCTTTAAACAGAGCGAGGGCTGCCAAATAGCATCAACAACAACCTATGATCAGCTGGTTTCCTGCATTTAAAATAAAGAGAATCAGAATATTTGGATCTTTAGAATTTCTTAGCATTGAAAACTCATATTTTTACTTAGAGAGCCGGGACAAGTTAATGGTCATGGCGAGCCTTTCTTGAATGCAAAACTTCTCACAAATAAACAGACCCCAACATGTTCTAATGAAAATATCCAAGACGAAAGATATAGAGCATATCCCAAAGAATAAATTTGTATAATCTAAAATTTAAAATATATTGTATTGATTGATAAAAGCATTTACAAAGTGCCAAGTGTTGATTTCCTGGCTCGCCTCGGCGTCGCGGCTCGGCATGCGTTCATACCTATCATGTATAGTAGTAGTATTATGATTATTATTTAATCAAATTTATTGTATAACTATAGCGTAAATACCCAAGGACATAAATATCCCTTATGACCTTTAGTTAGAAAATCAGACTTCAGATCAAAAGATATTTTCCATACTTTTCCTTTGATAGTTCTTTACCGGATATATACAATTCTAAAGTTGAAACGAGATAAAAATTCACTACATCGGACTTGACGTTGGTTCAATAGCTGAAGTATTGTAGGTTCTTGTGGTCGGTGACGATTTCAAACTATTCTGTTCCCTCAAGCTCAGGGCACCATTCTTCAAGGGGTTTGATAATAGCTAAGGGGGTTCCTTATCGTAAATTTCGTAATTTGAGGGCTCTATTTCGCAGAGAAGCATAACGGGCTGAATTTTGAAGCCCTCAATTACGTTCCGCCCACGTGACTCGACTACACTCTCTACAACTGCTGAATCCCCGATGTCTCTTCTTTCTTCCCTTAACAATTCCTTTTGTACGTTAACTTAGTCGTAAGTTAATAAAAAGAGGCTTATCTCTTTACAAGAAGTAAGCTACTGGCCGCAATACTCCCAAGCAATCATACTGCGAGAGAACGCCGCCGCTAGCCCAGTTCGAGGCGTCAATTTCGAGAACTGTCTTTTTCTTAGGATTGAAATAAGTTAGAACAGCTTCTGCAAGACCTAAACATCATGATAATAAGAGACTTATCATGGAACTGACCTAACTCTATTGTGCCGTAAGGAGCAGAAGGTTCGGGGAAGCTCCGGTATTGGTCCCAAAGATGTTGACCCCTTTTATTCCTCTTTTACCTTCTGTTTCACTCACGTGTTTATCGCTGACCGGATGGGGCCTTTGAAGTTGGTGGTTAACAAGTTGCACATACATCGAGCAAGATCTTCTGTGAGAGAATATAATATTCTGTTCAGCATTCTTTTGGTGTAGACCCAGGGCAATGGTATACCTTTCAAGCGAGAAATACAATTCAAAGACAAAGTGTACCAGGGCATAGATAAGTTGTGGACAAGTCTAAAATGTTATTTTGAGTTGAATCTCGGGGAAAGTGTTGCCATGGACTCTAACCAAAATCGGTTAACTGCATAATTAGTCATCGTCATTAGCGGTATTAATACGGTATGATGCAGTTACTAGCGGTAAATGACTAGACATTAAGATCTCTTCCACTCCTTCCTGAAGAAGGGTATGGAAAAAGCTAGGACCTGTTATGTCATCACCATTTCTCTAGAAACGGTCATAGAGAATACCGCATGCTGATGGTGTTGTGTTGAATTTCAAGATCTCAACAATATAATCGTCGAGACTAAGATGCAGCTAATTGAAAATAGGTTAGCGCATATCGGAGGCAAAGCGCGCTTCGATCGCGTTCAGCATATGTACTGTAGTAGTTAAAGTAAAAACTATCCGTCATAACACGATCGTTCATAATTCCTGAAGGGAGATACGTCGACCGAATCATAACAGCAGTAACTGTAATCATTGAGTGATTCATATCATAGCGAAAACATCACACTCTCCGAAACGAAGCCACTTTCTTTTCTCTTCTGTTTTAACCGTGTGTCAATCTAGTTTTTACACAATGGCAGACAAGGAAGCCACCGTTTATATCATCGATGTTGGAAAGTCTATGGGTAGGCAACACCATGGAAGGTTGATTTCTGACTTAGAATGGGCAATGCAATATGTCTGGGATAAAATTACCACAACAGTATGAACCTCCATTTGAAAAGGAAATGTCATGGGTCCTAGTTGATACGGTTCCTCAGGTAGCTACAGGGCGCAAGACAGCCACAGTTGGAGTTGTCGGTCTCAGAACAGATGGCTAGGCTCACCGTCCAGTTGATATGAAAGATGCCTTTAATAAGACCCGTGTAGGCACCGCGAACAATCTCGAAGAAGACGATAGCTACTCTCACATCACTGTATTTCGGGAGATCGGGCAGTATGTTTCGTCAGCCTTTTGAGCAGCTACGGCTTTAGACTTACGAGATCGTCAAGAATCCTTCTACCCGATTTGCGGGAGCTGCTTGAGTTGATCAAGCCTAGCAACAACAGAAATGGCGATGGTAGGCTGGCGTATTGTAATATCCTAATTGTGTCTCTAACTTGGAGCTAGCTATCTCCTCCATTGTTGTGGCTATCGAGATGATCTCCGCCTATTGCAAGAAGTTGAAATATATACGGAAAATTGTTCTGGTTACCAACGGGGAAGCACCGATGAGTACTTATGACCTTGATGAAATTGTAGAGAAGGTCAAGTCAGAGAGCATTGAATTGGTTATTCTGTACCGCCCCAAAACTTACCGTGCAAGTCGAGTTCTCTAACCCTCTTTAGGGGTGTCGACTTTGATGATCCCGAGTATGGCTTCAAAGAAGAAGATAAAGATCCTGTGAAGGTATGAATGTAAGGGAAAAGCTAGTTGATGCTAACTAATTGAATCAGGCAGAGAATGAGACGTTCCTCAAAAGTCTTGCCGAGGATTGCGATGGGACTTACGCGAATATTGCGCAAGCAATAAAAGACTTGGAGGACCCACGGGTAAAACCCGTTAAGGGAAATGTGTCATTTAGAGGTGAACTCCGTCTAGGAGATCCCAAGGAGTATTCTTCTGCCCTTTGCATTCAAGTCGAGAGGTACTATCGAACATTCGTCGCTAGGCCACAGACTGCCAGCTCCTTCGTTCAGCGTTCAGCCACTGTCCATGGACAAGAGAGTGCTCAGTCCTCTACAACTGTAGTCCCAGACGAAACCCCCTCTGAGAAACCTCTAACAGCTGTCCGGAACGTACGAGCGTATCAGGTCAGCGATGAGTCTGCTCCTGGAGGCAAGATTGACGTGCAACGGGATGACCTCGCCAAGGGCTATGAATATGGACGAACTGCTGTACACATAAGTGAATCGGACGAGAATATCACTAAATTAGAGACGAATCAGGCCCTGGAAATCATTGGGTTCGTTCAGAGTGATCATGTATGCCCATGACTCGTCCCTCCGCGCTTTATTAAATGCTAACCCCGTATTTAGTACGACCGCTACATGCATATGTCTACTTGTAATGTTATCATCGGGCAGAAGACAAACGACAAGGCCATCCTTGCTCTTTCGTCCTTCATTCATGCCCTGTTCGAATTAGACTGCTATGCTGTCGCTAGGCTCGTCATTAAAGACACAAAGCCTCCGCTCATTGTGCTCCTAGCTCCCTCAATTGAAGAAGACTACGAATGCCTACTCGAAGTTCATTTGCCATTCGCGGAGGATGTCCGATCGTATCGTTTCCCTCCCTTAGACAAAATCGTCACCGTCTCCGGGAAGATTATAACCGAACACCGAAATTTGCCACAAGATGATCTACTGGACGCAATGAGCAAATACGTTGATAGCATGGAATTAGCTTACCGGGATGAGAATGGGTGAGAAAATCATCTCTGGTAGTACATAATTCGCTAACCTTAGCAGAGAGGTTGTTGAGGAAATGGGCCTGGATGACAATTTCTCACCGTTATTACACCGAATTAATAAAGCAATCAAATGGCGCGCGATCCATCCAAATGAGCCACTCCCTCCGCCATCGGACAAGTTAACCCAAGCATCTCACCCGCCGGAGGAGCTGCAAGCTCGTTCTAAGAAGTATCTAGATCGGCTGATTTCGGCAGCCGATGTCAAGAAAGGTTTGTTCTTGAGCAAATATAGTTTGTAGTAAACTCATTTCTAGTGCCTGGCTTGCTGACAACGGCATCTAGTCCCGCCAAAAGTCAAAGGCAGGAAACGGAATCGGGAAGCTGACAAACCGCTTTCGGGTTTGGACGTTGATGAGCTCCTCCACCACGAAAAGCGGGCTAGGATCTCTCCCAACAACGTCATCCCAGAATTCAAGCAGACCCTTAGCAACGCTGAGAACATTGGAGTTATCGATGATGCGGTGAACCAGGTGGCTGCTATCATTCGAAATCAAGTCAAGAGTAGTTTTGGAGACATGAACTATGACCGGGTAATTGAGGAGATGGGTGTCATGCACGATGAATTAATTGCGTACGAGGAGCCCGGTCTTTACAATAATTTCCTACGAGACCTGAAAGAGAAGATTTTCAGAGAGGAGTTAGGCGGAGATAGGCGTGACTTGTGGTGGCTAATTAAGAGGAACAATCTTGGGTTGATAGATAAGTGTCTGTCTGCGTATTCTGATGTCACCGACAAACAAGCTAAGGAGGTCGGTGGTTTCCATCCCTAGTTGTTCTGCGAGCCAATACTAACCGTAATCAGTTTCTTACTTCCAAGTGATTAATTGGCGCTGAATGCGCTCTGTGTTCTAACTTGTCTTGTTTCTAATTCATATTTCGGAACAGCTCAATAGACCAAATGAATAAAATTGCAGAAGAGAAAAAGAACGTAAAAACCGAAGGGTATAATTCGAAAGTCAAGCAAAAGCATATGTATGCATCTGGAACAAAGCCTACGTCCGTCAATATGCTCCGTTTAAGCATCCTATCTTAGGATATCCTCCCAACTCTCTTGTTTGCAACATCCATCTTCCGTTGTAATCTAGAACCTCATCAGCATCGTAAATAACTAGATTAGGCAGGTCACTGACCTCTCCGTATCCTCATCTGTCTGTCTGAGCAGTTCATTCTGGACCTCCAGTTCACTGTTGATAGCAACTCCCAGCTCCCTTTGCCTGATTATTACCTTCCGGAGACCCTCGACATTCCGATCTTGTTCCTCAATGGTCCGCTTCTGCAATTGGAGAACCCCTTGGTTGTCGAGCTCCCGCGTTTTGTCGGTCTCTTTCCCAAGCACTCGGCCCAATCGAGGTTTTACACCGCCTACCAAAGCGTCTCTATCCTGCTTTGATGCGACGGCGCTATCCAGCCTACTCTTCGTGGCCATCATGTTGAGCAAGCTCTCCAGGCCGTCTTTCTCTTTCTTGGCATTTGTGAGGAGATCTTTCCGTCTCCTGATTTCCCCATCACCCAAATTGCTTCCACCCCAGGAGGATTTATCACCCGGGTTTTTTAGTGCATCCTCTAAGGACCCGATCATTGTCCCCGCCCTGATCAGACAGCTCTTTGCATAGGCAGAGTTTTCATGTTGTTTCTGGGGCGTTGTAGCCTGGTCTCTTTTCATTAGATATAGTCTCGCGTCATGCATATGCGACTTCATTTCCCTGCAAAGATCCAGCCAAAGAGTTGGATCAGTGATGGAGCCACCCATGGCTCCAGGCGCCGTCAGAGACCTGTGAAGATTCGCCGCCGGGGAGTTATCCGTGCTCAGAGCCGAGATGGGCAAGTTTAGAAACGCCCTCCAAGCACTGGAGTTGCGCCATCGCGAGTCATCGGCCGCATTTATAGCCTGCAGATATTTCTCTAGCACCCTACGTCTTTCCTCCCGTAGGGTGAGATTTGAATTGGTGTTCGAGAACCAAGACTTTCTGGGGAGAGGAGCCGGCGGTTGAGAGCCGACCTGACTGACGAGGGTTTCGTGAAACGAGGCAAACTCCGAATAGCGCTTCTGGACAATGAAAGACCGTAGAGGCAGCCGGAGCGTGATATTATAAAGCGTATAGGGGTGGTGACCCTCGGTGGCGGTAGCGGTTGGAATCGAGATCTCGACGTTCGGAGCCATGATCAAGAGCTCTTATAGGAGGATACCGGGGGAAGGAATTGAAGAGTCCTACAACATCTTGTGGGATCAGGCGCATGATAATGGCCGGGGAAGTAACATAGAAAAACGGGACAATAGTATGTAGTATCGGGGATCTCGTGAGTGGAAGCTACACAACGGGGACGGACGGTAATAAATAATATGTAGCATGCATGACGCAGGCGGTAAATATAAAAGTTATCTAGTATGCTAGTCTCAGACTAGCAGCCTTGTAGCCTTAGGTGTCATTCCTAGGCAAACTTATCATAGAGTCGGTTAGTTTACCCAATCAAGAATTGGCTATCATAGCCGGGTATGAGGAAGGCGGATAATAATCCCTTTCCAGCTTCGACGCTAATACGGAACTGATCTATGATATTTATTATTCAGCATCAGAGATGAATAAGAGTTAGGGTTAGCATTTGTGATTTATCCCTACCATTAGGTCCACATGGAAGAAGTTCAAATACTGTGAGTATATACATGAATCGCCTTCCAGTACCTTCTTGGTTCCATCGGGTCCATCAGATCAGATTCGATCAGATTTGGGTGCTCTCGTGCGGAAGACGACGCTGCGGCAGACATAATTGATCTATGACTTCACAAGCAAATTGGTGGTTAACTTCAAGCATTCCTTCAGGGAATTCCCTGCTCATGCTCACGATCTTAATGTATGGGCCCCTGGCTGGTCCAAGATATGTATCCTCATGATTTGGGCAGTTGATTCATCAAATAAGTAGCCATAGGGGGGGAACGTCGTTCGTGAAGCCAACATTTCATGATCAAATCGGATAACAGCTCTGTCAACCTGCTTAACATACCTACCCAAGGTATCTAGTACCCTGTGTTAGCGATAATACTTATAAATAACTATTGCTTATTACACGGATATTGAACCTTTTCAGGAATCGTTCGCCCTACGAATAACTTTTTCTACTTGAGATAATAAGTCTTAAAATGACATCTATCTCACTCGTGACTTTATCAAACTCTTCTAACTGGCGGTAGTGGACCAGGAGGTACGAGGAATATCCCGAGCAAAAGGCACCATCATTGCAGCTTTATTGGTCAGGGGGACGGTAGACAAAGATGGCTATATTCCCAAAGTGCCTGTCTTTTTTCGCATGGGGATTGAGCGCAACAAGTGACTTTCTAATTAGTAACATAGGAGATAGCGCTTGTTGTTTGCCGCCTCCCGTCCCCGGCACGCTTGCTGAATCCAAATTTATGTCTATACTAATAGTTGCTGTAAAATTTACACGGCCTTCATCAGGTTTGGTATCTGAGGTATGAATGGCACAAAAAGGAGAGGACGAGTATCTTGACTGTGTATGCGAATCTTCACCGGAAGACCACATAAACAACAAGCTAAGGCAGAGAATCCCGTGGAGAAGCCAATTATACAACAAGAATTGTTAGGTGAAGCAAATTACCAATTACTTTTGTCATCATCCCAGATGTCTCGGGAATTAAGGAGATCCCGTTGGCCATAGAACCCTCCTACAACAGTGATAATCATGTCAAGCAAGGCGCGAGCCTGCTCGGTGGCATTATATGGGTTTCTATCCCCGTCTGAGACCTCCGTAGCCATGATTTCAGAGCACTGTTCTGCTTGTTCAAGTTGCAATGCGGCCTGAAGTCGGGCTTTGGCTGCTTGCAATAATTCCGGCTCTGGTTCTGTAAGATTGCTGATAACTGCGTCTAGTGGAGCAGCTTCACCAGGCCGCAAATCGTCCCTGCTTGTCCCGGGGTGTTCAGAGTCAGGCTGAGGATCATTCTCATCCTTGGCAACATGATCAAGGTCCACTTTGCGGGTTTCGGTCTCTTCAATATCCGATTGCTCGTCCTGTATGTCATCCATGGTCATATCACTTTCCCTCACTTTTGTCAGGATCCTGACAGCCCGCTTTCCTAGGTCGCGAATCTCGCCGACCTCTCCACTTCCCAGCTCTCCAACCTCTCTACATCGCGCCAGCAAGCCCCAAGCCCATCCCCCTATCCGCCTTATTCTGGAACCATCGCTACTCCTAACGCTATCCGACATCAACCTTCCGACAAGGTCCAAAATCCCAAGCACGCTCTCCATATCCATACATGCAAGCTGCACCATTTGGGGGTCCGCAGCCAGTAGAAGACGTCTCCATTCAGAGCGTGCGGCTTTTGAACCGCGGGGGAGACTGATCGGATGCAAGTCGTCCAAGGCAGCTATGGCGGAAGGTGGCGGAGAACATCTCAGAGTCTTGTGAAGAAGGAGAAAACGATAGTGGAGAAGACGATAGTATGACGATTGCGCATCTGACTGAGATTCTTCAATTTCCGCCAGTGTGCTGCTCACGGGCGCATCAGAAGGTCCAGCGATATACACCCCATCTGAGTAAAAGCTACGGGTCTTTGCTCTCAGTGGCCGACTGGAAGCATCGGCTACGTCGTATGCCGGCGTCTCTGGGGTATCCGTGGAGGATTTCGGTGCAACGAATACAGTAGGCAATGAATTCGCCTCTAACCTAGAGACTCGAACAGAGCTTCCCGTTAGCGATTGGACTTTTGGAGTAACATAGGCACCCGTCCTCGCGAAAGCTAGTATCTGAAAGAGAGGGTTGAAAGAAAGTCATGATTTAGCAAAATAGAGATAGGAGAAGGTAAAAAAGTAGTAAGTGCGTGTAGAATATAAAACACGAAAGAGATGCTCACCTCACCATACGAAGGTACTCGATCCCATCTTCTGCAGGCCCATAGGGAAGCTCATCACCAACCATGTCTTCTAGGCCTGGAAAGGCGCTCCTCTGCCCGTACGTCGGATCACTGCGTGGACGCTCATAGGTGTTTGGAGCCTTGGAGTAATAATAATCCCCATTACCACCCTGGTCGTTATTATTTGCGCCTTGGTTGTCTTCCGCCACCTCTTCATCATCCGCATAGGAAATGCGTGATCGTTTGCTGTAGAGTGAGTGCCTAGACTCTAGCAACGGTGTTTTGCGCTTCTCGGGCATTTTCTGTAATGGAAGGCTCTCTGGTTAATTGGTTACTTCATGAACTAATGTCGTCAAGTGTTTGAAGTTCCGACTTCGGGCTAAGATGCGCAAAGTGAGTCAGCAAGCTCAGCTGGCAAGACGAATCCGTCAGACTACGCTAGGCCGCGCCGTCATGCGCCACTAGGGCGGGCACACGGAAAAGGTAAAAGGTGCGAAGGGGGGACTATGCCTCTTTGGGGATTAGGGGATAGTGTTATACCCTTTTCGCACATTAGGGTCAGCTAGCAAGCTAGCAAGCTAGCGTCGTTCTGGGTCTCTAAGAGAAGCCAAGACACCTCATCATACATACGACTATGATAAGTAGCATATGTACCTCAAGTTCTGCAGCTTTGACAACAAAGAACAATAAATAAATAATACTAGACTTTGAGAGGTAAATACTAGTTATCAACTGATTATTATTCGTTAACTAATACATATGTGATTGCTCTCAAGAGCACGGGTTAATGATCGGATGTTAGAGCTACATATTTTTAGTACTACCTACATGTATGCATGTAGCAGCATGGAATTTTCATTGATTATACGCGTTTCGCCGTTTAGTCATATAAGCCTTCTAAAGCAGTTTAGGAATTCTCGAAACCACGAAATTCTCTCTCAAGGCCTCAAGCGCTGTGGGTCACGAGGGAACAAAGTCGCCAGTCTAATGTTAGGGAGCCCAAGGAAAAACATGACGATGCGATTTAAACCCAATCCACCACCAGCATGGGGAGGACAGCCCTGTCGGAAGGCGGCAACATAATCTTCAAAGCCCTCGGCCTTCGGGTCAAGTCCTTTCGCAATCATCGACGCTTCGAGCTCTGTAGCATCGTGGATCCGCTGGCTACCAGACATAATCTCTTCGCCACGCATAAAGAAGTCGTACGAGTTTGAGAACCTGAGGTCGTCCGGGTCGCGCCTGGAGTAGAATGGCCGCACGGTGATGGGGAATTTATCAAGCACGTAGAAATCGGTGTCGAACTTCTCCCGGATGATCTGCCCTAACTGCTTTTCCATCGCGGTGGTGAGGTCATTCTCGAATCTTTCCTGCTCGGAGACATCAACACCTGCTTCCTTTAGTAGGGCGACACCATCCATATATTTTAATCTGAGCGCCTTCCCATCCTTTGGTAGCTTAAAGTCTCCGGCCTTGGGGTATGACTTCTGAATAATGGCAATCTCTTCTTTATACCGTTCTTTTAGCTGAGAGAGAATAAAAACCAAAAGATTTTCTGCAAACTCAAGAACTTCATGATAATGATGCCGGAATGTCATTTCAAAGTCTAGGCCAGTGAACTTGAAAATAGTCAGCATGATCATTAATCATTGTCTGGTGCTCACAAAAAATCCTACCTCCGTGAGGTGTCGGTGAGTGTTGCTCTCCTCGGCTCGGAAAACAGGCCCTATTTCGAAAACACTTTGCATATCACCCGCAATGCAGATCTGCTTGTGCAACTGCGGGCTCTGTGCGAGGTATGCCTTCCGTTTAAAGTACTTGATTTCGAAAACCTCACTTCCGCCTTCGGTAGAGGAACCTGTTAGCTTCGAAGTGAAGATCCACCTCGAACCGCTCTTCAACATATATTCTGCGAATAATTGAGCGACACCACTCGATATCCAGGTTATCGCCTGGTTAGTTTCGGTTTGCAAATCGAGGACGCGATTGTCAAGGCGGGTTTTAAGAGTGACGATGGGAGCACCATCACCGTCAAGCTGGGGCTCTTCCTCTAGACTGTCGCTGAGGGGAGGTGGTCTCTCTGCGTCTTTCACTTGCATTGGAAGCTGTTGCGCCGCTTCCGCAATGAGGTAAACCTTTTGAATATGGATCTCTAGATAACCTAGAGTAGCAGAAGAGATAGGAACACCTGGCTTCTTCACAATGCCTGTCACTTGGACGATAGAATTGACATTGATACCACCCGTCCATTTTACCATCTGCCTAGAGATAGGCTCTGTGGCGGCTATGACTGCCTGAACTTTCTTCCCTTGTTGCCTCAGCATTAGGAATGCCAGCTTGGCGCTTTGCATGCGAGCATTATCGACTCGAGCAATGATCGTTACTTCCTTTTCGTAGTATTCCTCTGAGAGCTGACTGAAATTTATCACAGGAGGCAGGTCCTCCGACTCGGGAAGTGCGCCATATCGATCTCTTGCAGTATCTGTGGCGTCGCTAGCCGCAGCCTGAGCCTTTTCCTGTGCCGCACGTTGAGCTGCCTTTTCTGCCTTTGCTTTCTCTTTTGCAGCCTTTTTCAGGGCATTTTTACTTGGAGCAGTTCCTGAAGCTGGATTGGCTAGTGACTCCTCTTCGGGTTTCGGGCGGTGAGGTAAACCCGAGTCGGCCATTTCAAGTTTCTGGTCCTGCAAATTGGAGGTCTTTTGTCGTGCAATCAAGCGGCGTAGATGGTTAAGGTCATCAATTGATCTTTTCTAAGTGGCAGAAACGGCTGTCTTGATGTAAAAACGACCTTGGAAACGGGAATCACACATATTCGTGAACAACCCCTAAACTCTGAGGGGCATCGTTAAGTCAGGAATGAGTCAACTCGTTCGTCACGTGTAGCTACTCCCACAGTGCCACTAAACCCAATCACGTAATCCGTATGCCAGTAATTCGTCCACGCGATTCGGGTGCTATGCCGTACCCGGTAAGCTGACTCATCTCTTTCTTGGGGACCCGTGATGTTTTTACTAGATTAGGCTTGGCTTACATTACACCAGTCACATGAGCGAGAAAAGGAGGCATCAGCTCGATTTTGCAACCATACCATTGACTCAAGGGCACAGCTAGTGGGCAGTGGTGTTGATACTCCCACCTAATATCAATAACCAAATATGCATGGGAATTCAACTATATTATCTACTAACGATAGGAGCTTCCAATACGGGAACACTCGCGTTCCCGCTCTACGAGCCAAGGAGAACCAGATTTTCCA
Organism: Pseudotulostoma volvatum; assembly: GCA_019804575.2. Taxonomy (NCBI): domain Eukaryota; kingdom Fungi; phylum Ascomycota; class Eurotiomycetes; order Eurotiales; family Elaphomycetaceae; genus Pseudotulostoma; species Pseudotulostoma volvatum. The sequence goes on along the minus strand of JAHQZX020000003.1, from coordinate 124,580 downwards.
ACAACCATAACTTCACCAAAATCATCAAAACTAAATAATATTTATCTCAATAGAAGCGCTTAGCGAGATCTATAGATAGTTCCATTTACTGGCTTTGGCTTTGTGCTTCTCATTTAGTTGTGTAGATAGAAAGCTATCTAACTTCTTCCCTGCCCCTCCAAAGACTGCACGGCGACCACTCTACTTTGGAAGCCCTACATTTCCATCTCCAATCGGCTGTACGTGGAACCGAAGACCATTGACTGAGGTCCCCAAGGTTTGTTTGCCTCTGGGGTTCATGACAGCCAAGTACCCTGCAACCTCCTCCTCCGGTAGATATAAGCTCTCCTCATATACACGCTTGGCAGCTTCTGAAGACTCCTGTGCGTGCATTAGAATCCTCCTCCTCCCTGAAAAGACGATCCACGTCGTCTTGGGTAAGTACCTGAGCTTTAGAGATCACCTTTTTGCCATCTTTCTTCTTTTTAGATGCCTCAAACAATTTGCTAGCTTCACGTCCAATCTCAGCTCCAGCGCGGACTCGAATCGCAGCCTTACCGAGCTTTTCGAGCTTAAACTTAACGGGAGACTCTATTAGACCATCCGGACGCTCCGTACGAGAGATTTGGAGGTCAGCGCGCAATTCCTCGATGTCCTCTACCATTTTTGGCGTCTTGGGACACCGTATCTCCTGCCCAACACCAGATCCAGCATCAGAACTCACCGAAACGGTGACCTTTTCCTCTCCAGCTTTCTCCCACGTAGGGAGCAACTTTAAAATCGCTGTTGGGTTATATGGAGCGGGCCCTGTGCCCCTCCAAGCCGCAAGGATACTTCCCTCCGTGAATACTATTTTCCTCGCTTCACTATAAAGCCTTAGAAAAGACTCTTTATTTATACCAGTATGTCCCACGTGACAGTAGTTATCCACCTGGGGCCCGTAGGCAACTTGAAGAGGCTGAAAAAGGGCTGTAAAAGATGGCCTAAATGGGGGAGGAGGTAAAGTAGAACAATACGCTGTTGCAGGGCAAATTTAATGAATCGCCAGGTTACATGTGAGCCATAGTTGTCCATAATAACTAGCCTGCACTCGCCATCCTTCGCTTTGGATGTAGTTGCCCTGTCGAAAGCCTGGATAAATTCAAACCCAAGGTCATTATCTGTCCAACCATCATCGGAAAGGGCATATATCCACCCCTTCCGATCACCCTTGTCATCCGTCGCATACCAGTTTGACTGGTGTTGTTTTCCCACCCGGATCATGAGCGGAGGGAGGGCGAATCCATCTGCGCAGAAGCACTCGATGATTGAAACTAGCTCTCAGGAGTCGGGCTGGTGCACGGATTTGCGTAGCGCAAGTGTTCGATAATCCTCTGAAGTGAGGATTATGCGTGAATAAGCTGATAAGTCGAAAAGAATACCTTTCTCATCGAAATTATGCATATTTCTATGTATAATTTTATGCCGCGTGAAGACGGTTCCTGTAGTATATGAACTAGTCGGTGATGATGTCAGGGTCATTGTCGAAAGCTGGCTGGAGTCGAAAGTGCGCTAAGTCACCCAGTTCTTTCCCACCTCTTTTTAGCCAGGAGGAAATTGGCCATAGGGTCGACGATTTGAGGGAGCGTGTTCGTCCTCACTAGGAAGCCCTATCCCTCCAATTCTTTGATCCATTCCTTTATTTGCTCTTCCTGATATTGATTCAATAGCGTTCCCCCCTAGGGATTACTTTCCAGACGACTAGCAGCAACGATGTTTGACGGTTGACCGGGGTACACCATTGGCAGCAGCTGCGGCATTTAACGACCGCTCAATGCCACATTTAGCTTGTGTATGGATTTGGTTATAAGAGATGGGGAAAGTTTGTTGGTGTTGTGAAAAATTTGCGAAGAGAAGTTACCACCGTTAGATGGCTCGCTAAGCGTATATGGATATATTTGTGGATATTGCGGATACGGACATATGATTTTTCTTATGGATAATCCTCGGATATATCCGCTCTCTTAGAATTTCATAGATATGGATATAGATATGTAAGATTTCCACACGGAGAGACCTACCCAAGATGTGATCTAGTTGAGAATTGGTGAAGACCGAGAGTACGGTGAACATTGAACCATTCTCAAAAGGTATATGTGTGGTTGTTTGCTCAGGTTCCTACACATCTATGCCTGAAAAAGACTCCTTGTCAAATCTATGAAGAATGCATTCAGGTCATATGGAAACTTTCGAAAGCTCATTGATGCATCTCTAGACAGCCCATAACATCCGTAGGATGACGTTCATTGCGCCTATCATAGTGAATGCTCTCAACATCAGATATTGCTATCAATCGATCTACACTAATAAGGCTTGGAAGCATTACCTGGTGAACATCCTTCGATACTTCGCAAAGTATCCTTTCCCCGAGCGATGAGCAGCATACAAAGAAAAACCGCTGCCACCAAATTCCATGTCTGTCTGTACAATATTATTTTTGATCAGCTGTCCTACGATTTCGACTTGTCGATTTGAATCGTGCACTAGTCTTGCTTTGAGATTCGAACTGTAGACCAACGGGATGCTTTCAAAGCCCACTCAACGGCGTCTTGGACATTGTCTACAATTGTCTTTGGAGTCCATCTTGGTTCGCCGCTAATGTAAACGCCGCTTCGAACAAGGATAGAGTACCATTGGTTCCCATGTTTGCTTCTATAAGAATTCGCCCCGCGGATATCAGATTCCGGATTGTCTCCGACCATATAAACTCTGCGCAAAGGGATTAGGTTATCCAAGTTGAATAACCTCGCCCGGTTGCGTAATAACTGCCTCTCGGCAAAATTATACGTGAGTTGGTAGGGCTTTCCCACGATGGTCTTCTCAAGCTTCACGCCTTTGCTGGGGCCGCCGGTGATCGCCTCCCAAGCCCCTTCCAAAGCTTCACGGAAGCCGCCTTGACCGAGACGTGGAAGATGGTAAGCAGCAGCCCACCATAGATCTGGATTGGAAAAATATAAAGGAGGCTGTCCGTCCTGCTGATACCCACAATTCGGAAGGTCTATTCGGCCGTTCTTCTCCGAAGAGGTTCCCAGAATGCCTTGCGACGAGAGTAAGACATCCATTATTAACTGAGTATCGAGACCCCAATCTCTTGAATCGTTGAAGACAAACACGGCATCGATCTTAAGACTCTTTGATGGATCCGTAGGATGGATTGGTTTCGGAAGCGGCCTGGCAAATATTTTGTAGTATTCGGTGAAGGTCTTAGAGAAAGGCCAGACCGAAGGATGGCCAACCAAAATGTCCCCCGGGGTCACGACCGATTTAAACCCATATCTGATATAATAATACGTCAGCCTGTTGGGATGGTCTCATGATGAAGTTGAGGGGGCGAGCCGATACCTTTCTGCCACTTTCCGGCAGCTGTCCCCGTCCCCACCGATAACGAGCACGCACTTGTTCTCTAGCGAGGGCTGCTCATCATTTCCTTTTACCAGCTCCGCAAACGGAGAATGGCTTTGGATGAGCACTCGGGGATCCAACGGGACTCCAAGTTTGTCACTGATTTCCGCTGCCCTCTCTACTTCGTGCTTCCCGCCCCCATTAGTGAGCAGAATAAAGGGAATCTCCTCATTCTTTAGAAAACGGAGGGTCTCTGAAGCTCCCGGCAATGGATCTGAGGCTCGAAGGAGGACACCATCGATGCTATAACTCGCCGATCAGCCGTCAAGCAATGACAGGGAAGAGAGAAACTCACTCGAAAGCAAAGGCGAAGTCCGGCAGTTGCCTCCGGACCCCAGAAACCGTTCGTCGGAGAGTTGGTGCGGGATTAAGCCAAGTGCATGGAGAGAACAGCAATCGCCTGGACCGTAGGAGGCGTGGAGGCATCATGGGCGCTCAGGCTCTTTGCCAATCGGAGATATCATAAGGTATATGATTAAAGTACAAAAGTCCAGGCGTGAAGACAACTTAGATATCGATATCAATATGCGATTCTCATCTTGTAATAGATCGTGAGAGCTCATTGCTCTGAGACGAAGTGGTATTGGAATTGACTCCTCGTTAGTAGTTACTGCTTAAATTTGGTGCCAATGAAGGTAATAACCGAGGGTAGCCCGATACTATGATGGTTATTTAATATCACTAACTTATCCTAGTTAGTAATTACTAAAGAATAGTTTTATTACTTCTGGTTCCTATGATAGGTTCCTATCTATCATAACATCATTATTATAATGTTATTATATTAATTCAATAGTTACTAACTAGTAGTAGGTAGTAGTAGTAGTTATTGGAAATATTAATAAAAATCACAACTAGTACTAGTAGGGTAGGTACTATTCTAACCTATGACGTACAGATGCATGTTCTACTATTTATTTGATTCCTTCCAAAAACCAACTTGCGGCCATCGACATCACCATTAAATCAGTCATCACCACCACCAAAGATCATATATATATATATGCTGGCGCCTCCTCGGAGTCGCGAAGGGTCATGAGTTGCAAATCCCGTGTTTCCGCGGCTCTCCCAGCAGAGATCATCCTTCAAATTGTTTCTATCGTGGCCCAAGATGCTCCCTCCTTCCGCCAGCCAGAGCTGTATAACTGTTGCTTGATATCCCGCCAATGGTACTCTATAGCGGTTCCATTTCTGTATGAGGAACCATGCTTTGTAGCCGGAAATTTCATGAAATTCACGGCTACCGTATGCCCTCCCATCAGCGCTCGCAGGCTCAGAACGAATTTAGGAGATCTAGTCCGGCATCTCGATATGAGCCTGCTCGTCCATCACAGTACCAATAGCTTGACGGCCAGGCTACTACGGAGGGTTAAAGAAGAACTGGAAGTCTTCATTGCCCCAATGGCTTCATTCTCGTAAGTAGCAATATAATCCAAACACTATATCACCACCATCAACATTTATATCACAAATGCTTAAGTTCATACCTGGAGTACTTCTCAAAATGTCCCATGACTCTATCTTCACCGAACACTCTTAGGGAAGAGGTACGCTACACCATTCAACTCTCCGGCACTCCCGCCCCCCGCCCCCCCTAGCTTGCGGAAAATGATGGTTATCTACTAACATAATCATTATAGAATAAATTGCTTAATCCCTCTTTCTAAGTGTGACAACCTTCGTTCCCTCGATTTATCATTGGTTAAAGAGAAGCTTCCTTTCGTTCTCCTCAAGAAAGCGGTTTGCCGTCTAGAGAAACTTGTCTCTTTTCATTTCCCACGTTCAACTTCCCTGACCGTGAGTGATACCACCGACCTATTATTGCCTTGGCCTTCAAGCCTTCAACATATCCGGCTCAGCGGGAGCCTTCCTAGAGACATGGGGCGTTTTGCCTGGCCGGAGAACCTATCCAGTCTGACCTTAGCGCATTGTAATACTTTGTCAGCACGTGATATGGGTTCTCTACTCTGCAACCCTCATCTCCGACGGAGCCTGAAACGGCTGCGCGTCTTGCCCTACAACGTCAACCTTGATTCAAGATCGCTCCTTGGAATCCCGAGATACCTTCCCGCTCTGGAGTTCCTAAGCGCACCCGGAGATTGTATCGCCGACGCATTTTTCGATGACTTGTGTATGCCTGAAGTGCCTGTGCAATTGGCAGTCCTAGAGCTGCGGAGCTGTCAGTCACATCTCGAACTTGGCTTTTCCGAGTATTCCGTGATTAAGGCGTTGGAAAACGGACATTGCAACCTTCGTATACTGAGGGTAGGCACAGAACTCTTGTATCCTGGCTGGGAATATGGAGCTGGCGCACTCATTGGCCAAGCGCTACTTGATCATGCCAAAGAGCGACTTTCGGAGTCGGAAATGAAGAATATCGAGGTGGGTATCCGCTACATTAAAGGAAGCGAGAACTTCGATTGCTATTATTCTCGAACCAGTTGAGGGACGAGAACCCTGTCTGCGTCATACAGTAAGGTTGTTTATAAAGTAATCTATCCATTTTAGGACAAGGAAATAGATTTTTGGATTGATGCATTCCTTCTAAGGTCTGAACATATTTTTAGTTTCAAAGTTTCCTATCATGGGATCGTTTTGTAGATAAAAAATTACAGAAGTTTATTCGCTTGCTCATTCACAAACGGATTACTCTAGCGAGAAAAGACAAAAGAACAAAAAAGGCCTTGGATTAGGTGCCGCGACTCACGGCTTGTTATGATCAGAATCAACAGTAATATAGACAGAAAGGCTCAACACCTGCAAATGAGACTCCCGTATGGGTTGTCGGGGGGATCATTTCGGACATCCGCCATAAAAAGGAGTAAACTTCGGATACTAAGGGATCTTCTCGTTGAGTCACAAGGCTCCGGTGGGTCTGTCTATCTACGGAGGATCAGGCGACAGACGCCACAATGGTAGAGGCAACACCTCCTTCCTCTGCTCTGACTGTAACTTTCGTAGTGACGCCGGATCTCGCCGAGTACGCCAACCTCACCATAGCAGAAACTCTGCCTCCTAAAACAGTTTTTCCATACAACTTAAGGGTATGCGTGCTGCTATTGACGGGGATGTCGGTTCCTTCAAGGGGCTGGAGAGAAAGCGCGGATATGAGCTGTTCTGTGGCGGCTGCATACACAGGTTAGCACAGGATAGAGTGGGTTTCCATAGAAAGATTTCGTCCAGCTTACTCGCAATGCTTTTGACATTTGCCAATTGAAATGTCTCACTTGCCTCCTCTCCATTTGCACCGGTTTGTTCCCACACATGATCGAAGCTCCCGGCGAAAGTAGGAATAACATAATCGCTGCCAATGAGTTCAAGATCTTCAACTTGATACTCATCCTCATATCCAGTTTCTTCTGGTTCACCTGTTGTCGGGTCAATCTCTTTGCTGGTGAACTTTAAGTAGTTTGTGAAAGAAGCAATTGGGAAGGAATGCTCGCCACCCAGCTTCTTGAACGCAACATAAACAATACCAGGCTCATTGGTAAGCAGTTTCAGACATGGGACGATGAAGTCCTCTTCCAAGGTCTCATCCTCATTAGATAGCGATGCAACCACAGAAACATCCTCAAGAACAGTGTTCGGCAGGGTATTCTTGATATCATATTGCAAGACAATATGTTCTCTGAAGATATGCTTTATGGCGCTAACAACGTACTCCGTTTCACTTTCGGTAAGCTCAACCGGAGATGATGATTTGAGTAACGTTCCATACTCTTTAAGTTCGGGAATGCGGACAAATTGCTCGGCATATTTCTGTGTCGTCGACACCCCTGTAGCCATCCTATCAACACCTTCACTCGCTTTGCTCTTGGGAAGGCCGGTTGCAGGAGCTTTGAGAGTAGGCGTGGCAGTGGTGAGCTTCTTAGTCCTTTCCTCAGCCAAAGCCTGTTCACGTGATACCACGGGGATTGCGGAGACATCGAAAGCTATTGTGAAGGTCTTTTTATCCGTTGCAGCAACATATAGGACCAATTCATGTTCGAACGTGGAAAGTGAGTAAATGGAATCTGTCTGGATTAGTATCCCATCAGCAGAACAACTTAAGCAGTGCAAGCCTACCATTCTTCACGAAGCGCTCGGCTATTTCGTCTTCTTCATTCATCAATCTGAGATTGAAAGCAGCGCGATCTCGAACCTCGTCATCCGTGTCGTCAAGACATCTTGTCAGCAAAACTATAACGCTCCTCTTCACTTCAGGATCTTTCTGCCCGACACCAAACTTCGCTAAGGCTGTGACAGCGGCGGCCCGAACTAGAGCGTTTTCCAGGACAACCCTGTTATAGATGTATCGAATATATTTAGTGGGGTGTGATGTCCTCGGGCCTTCCACGCCGAGAAGATGTAATATTCTGACCGATAGTTTGGTGAACTCACAATCCTCAATAAATTCGCAAAGATGAGCAAGCGCTGTCTACATCAGCATGTCGACGGAGCACAACAGACACGTCGAGACCCACCATCTTCTTTACTCCCAGGAACGAATTTAATGAGATCGAACATGCTCTCAACAACACTTCTTTTGAACTCATAACCGCCCTCATCCCTCAGAATACCACTAAGGAAAGAAAGCATGCCCGCCTGTTTACTTGGGAATTTCAAGCATAATGTCCGGATGGCTTCCACGATAGTTATCTTAAATTCATCTGTGATATCTGTCATGAATCCGGAGATTTGCTTCATGAGACGATCGACACTGGCTTCATTGCCGGTCTTCAGCAGGGTTGTAATGGCAAACGTCGCAATGGACCGATTACTATTTGAAATTAATGATTCGATGTCCGGGTTGCATTGGTTGACAATGTGCGGCTTGAAAGACGCAAAATTGTGGAGAATTCTGATTGCAGCAAATTTGCTTACTGCGCGGGGCGAGGAGAGGGAGAGTTGCAAAACATGAATTGCTTGGGACGCTTCTGTATCCGTGACATCTTTTATGCCGCAGATAGCTTTCGCAGCCTCAAAGTTCACCATCTCATGCTTATGACGGAGCCAGCCATCCAGCATTTGCATCATAGGCTTTCTTAGGCTCTGGTCCTCCTCCGCAAGCTTTGCCGCTAGTCGTACGAGCAGAACGACTGCCGACGGGCTTTTGACCGCACCAGCCACCCCGTACTGCTGAACCATTTTCACAAGTGCCATTCGATCGTGTGATCGCATCTGGTACAAGAGACCAATGGCATGATACTGAGTCATATAATTGGCTTGTGAAATTGCATGAGATTGGGAACCGGCTCCGAACCCAAGGAATCCCGTCGATTGCTTTGCAGATGAGGCAGCTTCTTGAGCCTCGCTCTGCCATCTTCGAACCACGTCACGGGCGATTGGGAGAAGGTGGTAGGACGAAACCAAAGCAGCTGATGAAACTGAGGGGGTTTTGTCGACGATGGCAGTCTTGATAAGCCGTTCAATCCCTTGAACCGTCGTTGCCTGTTAAACTTATGATCAGAGGGTACACCGTAAATTAATTATTCAACCGATAACATACATCGATAATCCGACATAATGCTCGAATTGCATTCGCCCTGTAAACCACGTCGCTCCCAAGAGACGTATCCTTCATAATAATGCTTGTAGACATTATGACATCTTCTGCAGTATTTGCCAGCTCTTTCAGAATTAGGTATACCATTTGCCGTAACGAGGGATCCTTATTCTGAAAGAGCTTGGAGATAGCGAAGAAGAGGGTGGTGGCTTCGTTCGTTGGGAAGCTTTCGCCAGTGAAAAGGAGCACAGCAATCTTTGTGAGAAGAGTGCGGCATCTTCGAGGTGAAATGGGAGATGAGTTGAACAGCCGCGCTACGAAAAAGTTAGTCTCGAAATACCTCCCCGTAACGGGATCACAAACCATCTTGGAATACCGACGTCCGGTCTAACTTGATCATGACCTGGTCAGCATCCTCATCTTTCTTGACGTAGCTCATCATAGCGATCCGCTAGGAAGATAGCAGCAGAGAAAAATAAGAGCGTAAATCAAAGACAATGTATTAGCAAATTTTAGTATATCCAAATTTTTCGGTAATCAAGTCAGATGGGAGATGAGGACGGTGGAAAAGATATTTCACAAGAGCCAACAGCATCAGCACACCTTCACCTTTGGCTTCCCAGGGAAGATGTTCTCGGGCTGGGCAAGATAACTTGGTCAACCATTCAGCTGGGATAGCGAGTATTGAAAAGCATTCCCGGCGGACTTTTGCCAGCTTACAGCCTCCTGGTGTAAGTTGTGTGGCCATCCCAAGTTCTACAGTTCGCCGCAGTTACTAACGCAAACAATGCAAACAAGCGGAGTTCCGCACACGAGACGAGGTATGTATTTTTTCTTCAACACATCATAATACTATCATACACAGGCCATACAAGCACTTGATTTCGGGAACTCTACAAAACCAATACATCCCACAATGGATATGCCTGTGAATATCCCAGTTCTTGATCCCTGTGAGGACACAGAATGGTACCAGACGCCCCACCAGAGAACTCAGGCTGCCGCTCATCATGGCTAGGAACGACATTCTCCGGAAACACGGCATAATTCCTGAGAAGCCCCCATCTCCTTCTCCAATAATCGAAAAGGCAATCCTAGAAGCGAGACGAGTTGCTCATGAGAAGAGGCTTGAAGATAAGGACTTGAATGAGCTCGCCGCTCTCGAAGATGAGGAAGATGAGGAGTTCCTAGAGCAATATCGGTGCGCCAAGTCTCCCTTTCTTTCCTTTTCAGAACAGCGCGGATTCGTAATCCACCCTTCTAATGGTTTTTAGAAAGAAGCGTCAAGCAGAATTATCATCACTCCAGAAGACAAGCATATACAACCAAGTTTACCCTCTCCACAAGACCGACTATGCCAGAGAAGTGACGGAAGCCTCCATTAAATCATTTGTACTCGTCCATCTCACCTCATCGCTAGGAAACAATATTGAGTCGCGTGTGTTGTCTGAGATATGGCGACAAATAGCTCGCAAATTTGGCGATCTGAAATTCTGCGAGATTCGAGCCGATATGTGCATAGAAGGGTATCCCGAAAGGAACACTCCCACGATCTTAATTTATAAGGATGGTGAAATCAGAAGGCAAATTATAACTCTTAGAGAACTCAATGGCGCAAGAACGCAAGTTGAAGGTGAGAAATGCAATGTCATTCTTCATTCTACCAGGCCTTAGGAAGAGGTGCGCTAGGGTCGTGATAAATTGTCCCATCCCTCGAGAATAATACCGCAAGTGTCTCTCCGTCCTGTGAAGATAGCCCATCGGAAAGTCATCCCTAAACTGATGGCATGAAAACAGATCTAGAACGAGTCCTCGTCAAGTTGGATGCCATCAAACTAGATGATATCCGACTAAAGAAACAATCGAGCGATGAAAGTCAGCGAGGCACCAGTGGCAAAGACATCGAAGATGACGACTGGGACTGATTTCAAGCCTAGGAGTTGGGCCCAAATAAAACCAACCAACGTAATAACAAAACTGAGGAAAATGTCACCAATAGTAATAATAGGGTGAATCCATCACAACCCACCAACTACCTATATTAAATGATATCTACTAAGATATCCGCCTGCCTTCCTCAATCAAAGAAAGCAATCTGTTAATAAATTCATATCCTAATCCACTTTATTGTGAATAGCTATGCCTCCTTAGTTACGTATACACCCATGTATATTCCTATCATGGTATTAGAAAAAATATATATATGATTAATATATGCTATACTAATTCCACAAAACACATACACCAGTCTAGTACATTAGCATTTAATATCATAGTGTTTAATGAATGAAGTTGAATACGTATCCTTTAAAGTCATCGGGTCATGACATCCGGGCGAAGCTCCCTTACCTAAAAAGTCCAACCGCCTTAATCGCGTGCCTCCCATGCCAACTCGTCCCTTATATTATTTTCTAACCATGATACCCAATCACCCTAACCAGACCTAACAACCTAAGATGCCTTCGACAAATACAGCTACGGAAAATAATGTGTCAAGTGAAAATTCTAGTAATGGCACGGGCCTATCCCCGAGGGTAGAATGGAGAGAGCATTGACCGGAGATCATGGCGAGTTTGATGATCAGAGGAGGGTGTGAATATCCGTGGATGTGAGAAGGCTGGGAAGCGTGGTGCCAGGTGAACGCGACAGACACGAAAAATAACAAGTATACGAAATACAAACAAATTGACGACGATTCTTGTCAAGGATCGAAAATGCGTGATTACGGTGACAGGTTACATGGAGGCTGAGCTTGCTGGGTTATAATGAAAGAAAAAGCGCGGATACAACAACGGTATATGTGTATAGTATAGACAAACAAAAGAAAATATTATCTGGCCGCAAAATTAAGGCGGTTCGGAATTTTCGGAATAGAAGCCGCTTCTCTTTTTGGGTTGACAGGTACATGAAACCGTGCAGGTCCGAGATAAAGGATACAGCTGTCATATGTAAAGGCTTTACAGCCGGTTATATTGCACAGGATTAGTTTCGTTTTGAACCTTGCCAATGAATGGGGACAGCATCTTTGGAGGCCTGGAGAGATCGCCGTTGTCTGCCTTCAAGGACAGCCTGGAGATAACGATAGCGAAGAATATGATTTGTTTTTTAAAAGGTAAGTGAAATTGGTTATATGCAATCATAACAGGTTTCTATATTAGATAATTTGGTTATATACTATCGGAGTGAAGGCAGCAGGGCACCCAATACACAAAAGATGAAGTCTGCCATTTCCTATCTCACTTTGAGTACTACAGTATATACATAAAGGATGTTGATGGTCCATCTGTTGCCACGCCCCCAGTGTTTGTTGCTGCGCCCCCTTAACCAACACCGCATAATTGGTATCCCAGAATATGTTCCTGGTAGGCTTCTTTCCAGCCATCTTCCACCGGCCCCGAAGCTTACAAAGTAGTCGCCAATTACCTTTTTCCATTGAATTGGGGGGTTAGTGAGTGTATACAAAGCAGCAACGGCTGGGTAGGGAGCGGGCAAGATATTGTACACTGATGTTGGGTCGTTCAGTTATTTCATGCGGTCTCCATTTATGTTTGACTCCAGTGAGTGACTCCTTTCCATAGATGATAATCTTGTAAATTTAACCTGCATTATCACCTCTGGCTGTAGAAACACGGCCCTGAAGCCGAAGGAGACCCATTTGGTAGTGTAACAATGCGAGCTTATCCCGGAGAAGCTGATTCTAGTTCTAAACACGTGCAATTGGTATAGGCCCATAAGATCTTTGACCGAGAGTTTAGAATATACAGCAAGAGATGGGCGGCCCCTTCTACGAACCCTACGTACTCTACCAGCTACTTCTTCATTGCGAGACATATCTCTATTTGCTGCCATTGCTGGTGCACTTTTGCGACTTAATCTACCTGTGCAAGATCCTCGGGGCCGACCGCGGGGGCGACCGCGGCTGCGTGTCGCCACCGAGGATGCCAGAGAAGAGATAGTGTTGGCTGAGATAGCGGTCGCTAGCTGGTGTGCTTGTTGATAGGGGTAGGACCTATTGGTTGCTCCCAGTGCGATGGATTGCACCGTGTAGTCCTATTGGCGCGGTCTTTCTGATGAACGGACGACTAAAGGCTCGCGAATTGAAGGGATGTGGATAGCTGGAGGCGATGGTAGGCGAAGAGCAGGCTGGGGGCCTAAGTCCTGTGGACGCTGAAAATACAAATACCAGTGAGGATCAATGTCGCGGAGATTGAGGACCCAATTTGGAACAGCGTGAAGGGCATCTGCTATTTCATGGCAGCATAGGTCTTCTTGAAACTGTTCGTACACGGCCGTTCGCGCCGTGTTTCTGCAAACCTTGGATGCGTTGCTAACTCATATTGCTCCCTAGCCTTGGCTAAAGCGAATGGCATAATGTATTCATTGATCTTCGCAGGGAGAATCAAGAGGTACCTAGCCTGAGCTCTGAAGCCGGGCCTTAGCTGGGGCACTCTCTTAATCCGAGCATGCTGTTCCTTGAGCGTCAGCTTCAGTGTATTCACGACGCCTAACAGATCGTTTGTCGAAGTCGCAAGTCACCGTTTGGCAATTGAATGAAGGCCTTCGACCGCTGAGGCAGTGGTAACGCCATTATAACGATACCTACTGATCCGGGCCTTGACGAAGTGTTCCGTTAATGAGAGCTAATACTGTTCAAGGTACGACGGCAAATCCTGTTGGTCAGCGTATGCCGATATGAATGCAGCCCAATTTTCTTCAAACTACTGCGGCGTCTTAGAGGCTACCGCCTAAATTACCATGAATTAGCTAGTCTAGACCCAAATCCCCAAGGTCCAAACGTAGTAACGCAAAGGAAAAAGCGGTAGTCTACGATACAACTGGGGGTGTGATAAAGCAGCGTGATGAAATAGCTTACCTTATCCCAGTCTTTCATAATTACTCATGCTGTTCCTTCGCCTTTATATGGTCCTCACTACCTTTGACATAATCGGCGAGACGCCAAGTCTTCTTGACGCAGTAGAGGACGTTCCGCTGAATGTGCCATACACAAAAGATCCGCGAATACCTCCAAACGCCTGGTCTAAAGTTCCTCGCAGGGCCTTATCATTGCCAATAATAAATGCCTCTGCGTGCTTAAGGTCGTAGCAAACTAGCTACTTAAATTGCTCAACAGCCCATAAATGTTCCTCTTAACCTTCTCCAGGCATAAAGCAGAACGCGGCAGAAAAGAAGCTATTTATTTGGCGTGACCCCACTGAAGTTGAGGAGCGGCATATTATACCTGCTTGATTTGTAGGTCGCATCAATGAGAACAAGATCCGGGAAACATCTCATAAGCTCGATCTGGTCTTGCGACGGGAAAATAAGCTCTGGAGCCTCGGTCAGTTGGTCTTCTATTAGACCTTTTGGAGGAACAATATGTGCCATCCGGATCTGCTGTCTCATCTTGCCGCTCTCTCTAGCCGAGTATAGCAGAGGTTCGAGCCAATAACGAGTAATTAATTTGAATGCTTGAAAAGAGAGAATTATGTTGCTGCAGCCATCGTATCTTCTCGATGATATCTTTCCTAACGCTGAAAACCTTGCTAATATTTCGAGGATTCGGGCTACTCTAAATAAGTAGACATTAGAAAGAGCCCTCAAAATGAAATGTCGTAGGACAGTAGTAGTAAGACTTTCGACTTCGTTAGGAAATACAGTGATATGTCCTTTGATATGCTTGCGATAAGCCAGTCCTCTGCCTTCTGTGCTGCTTTTGGTGATTACAAACTTTGTAATGTAGCCGTAAGCTGCACTCAAAGCAATAAGCTTCTCTAATGGCGTTAGAGCTTCAAGCTCTGGAGGGTATCTGTGTTAGCAGCCGATAAACATATTATCCCCGCTGTAGTCTTTAGGGACTTTGTTTTTCGTGAAGGCAACTTTCACAAGCTGGTATAAGATCTTCGCTTTCTATAGGAAAGTATTCTTGACACGCTATCCTTTAAATCATGTGATAGTTCTGCCTTCCAACTGAAGGCCCTTAGTTCTGAAGGAGTTGCAAAGATGACAGGTTGCTCTAAGAGTTTCTTCATCAGTCATCGCCTGAAGAAAGCTCTGAACATCGATTTTGCTGTTCTGAGGATTCGGATTGCACCACGTACGATTTTTCGAAGCATTCTGCTTCTGTTCAAAATCGTATGCAACATTTCTAAAAGGACTTTTAGGTATTGTTTTTGCTGTAGAACAAGCTCTGGTTGTCTAACAGGTTTCTTTAAAGACCTTCTCCGTTTCAAAACTGATGATGGAGAAAGCTCCGTGGCGGGTACGGCTCGCTTTTGAGAAGATACAGGATGATCTCTGATTTGTTACTCCCATGCTTCTTTTTCCGCTGTCGTGTCTTGTTTCGGCACCTTTACAGGTTTGTCGTTGTGCTTCTCATTCTTAACATCTAGCAGCTGTCGTGTCCTCGCTTTTGCATCTTTACGGGGTTGCCATTGTGCTGCTCGCTCTCAGTGCTGACAGCTATCTCCTCTTATCGCATCTTCGCTTCTACAGCTTTACGGGCTTGTGGTGGTGTTTCTCGTTCTTGACATTTAGCAGCTATTTCCTCCAGTCTTCTCTGCACCTTTACAGGCTTGTCGTTGTGTTTCTCATTCTCGGCGCCTAGCAGCTGTCTCCTCTTGTCGCATCTTCGCAGCAGCAGCTTTACAGGCTTATCGTTGTGCTTCTTGTTCTCGACGTCTAGCAGCTATCCCTGCTTCGTCTTCTTGGAAAGCGCATTTCTATTAGAAGTTGATTCCTTTCGCTTGAGAAGAGCTTCCTGACAAGACATCATTTCTTTTCGCTTGTGTTCTTGCCTGTTGGAGGCGCCGTCTGTAGGAGTTCGAAGAGGGTGATTAATTTAATTACTCACTAGTTAAATTATTTATATATTATGTGCGAAATGGGGGTGATAAATGGGGCGTTTCGCCACTGTAGTTAATTCATTAACTACATCATCTATGTTAGTTTGCGTGTAGCTATAGCTCGTACGCTATCTCATTGCAGCGGCAGGGATTCCACACTCTAAGCCAGTTGACTTTACAAAGAGTCAGCGAGTCTCTGTTTCTTTCTTTCCTTCCTCTCTTCAGCTTAAATTCGTTTGATCCGAAGATTTCGTTCCATCACAGAGGATAAGACAACAAGGGAGGAACAAGGTAATATTTAGTCTTAGCTCTTATTACAATGACTGACCCAAGCTCTATTACTAACCTTCCATACAGCAAACCAACTCAAAACAAGAAAAAGCCCGTCCTCGTTGATAACGACCTGATAGGGATGTCTGTTGAAACCAAAGAAGTTTCTATAATACTTGTATAAGAGAGGCAGTTCTACTCTGCCCGCCCATATGTGGTAGAACGCACTGAATACAGCGCGTCTTGCGCGACGGGGCCTGCGCGAGTATGATGATGCGGAACCTAAGTTATATAATGAATCAAATAGTACTCCTGGGCGGGGCTCCTACTAGTAATTGGCCATGCATGATTGACTCGCTTAAGGGTGACAATAGCACTAGCTGATTAGCGTCGCACGGACCCCCTGGCGAAAGACATAAATATCTCACTGCCCCTGCCTTTTTTTGATATTTTTCTTTCTTCTTTTCTCCAGCTCTCTTTGCCTATTGGCTTAGATCAAGTGTAGTATCTGTTCTTTTCAGTTTAATCTCTGAAAGTGTTCCAATGGAACACAACATTGATTAATCTCATTTTTGGATCCTGCAACGCGGCCTCTGTGCTTGCACATACCCTGCTGCACCGTGTCCTCGGTCTTACACTACCACCGAGTGATGCGAACGCCACCTTTTTTCATCATATTCGTCGGCTTGTCCGGCGGGATGGAGAAGAAAGCCATGGATGAATTGTACTGCTTACTAGTATACAACCTGTGATTTTGAAAGTAAGTAGTGCTCTTTAGTCGGTCGATGCTGAGGTGAAGTGCGAGAGGAAGATCTTGTCAAGTTTGCCGGAGGGAATAACCCGCAATCAAGTGAACTGTGTCCATGAAGTCCGATTCCTGCTATCTGTCTGCTGAGAGGGGTATTTATCTTTTATCCAGTAGTAATTATCCTAATTTCTCTTCTAGATGTAAGAATATAGACATTGCTTATAAGTTATAAATAACGGTATATCAAAAATATCATGAGATTGGTGAGGGCTGAAACGTAGGGTAAAGAGAGGATATACAGGACTAAAATAGTCTTCCCATTTCCCAAGTCTTTGATGTAAACATAGATTTAGGAAAATGAAGATATATTATATTTACACAAAGAATACCGTGATCTTTAATAAATAATATGATAACTAGTTCTTTAAGACACGATAAATTTATTGGTCTCGTTTGGGTACTAATTTTAGGGTACCTCGGGAGCTAAACCTGTATGTACTATGTAGCCTAAACCACTCAGCTTCAAGCATGATATCAACTCTCATACCTCGAGGATACACCATTGCATTACGGTATACCCATCATAGGTACCTATGATTCTATATATCGAACCTCTGCCAATATCCCCCGCACTTACCATACTCTCAACATGGGTTCTGTCGTGCTACCGCATCTGCCAACTGCATGGCACGTGGATCAAAGTATCCTCTCAGAAGAAGAGAGGTTAGCTGTGATTAGGTTCGGCCGCGATCATGACCCTGACTGTGAGCTTAGGCTTGAACCCTTGCTTTTCATTATATCCATGCTAAGTGGGGTTTCTAGGCATGCGCCAAGATGAGGTTCTCTACAAAATCGCAGACCGCGTGAAAAGTGAGTCACGCCTTGCTTGTAGATGTCGCCAAGACAAGTAGAATGATTAACTCGAGGGATTCTTCAGACTTTGCCGTCATCTACCTATGTGATATCGATCAGGTTCCGGATTTCAATACGATGTACGAGCTGTATGATCCCATGACCATCATGTTCTTCTACCGTAACAAACATATGATGTGCGATTTTGGCACTGGCAACAACAATAAGCTCAACTGGGTGTTGGAAGACAAGCAAGAGATGATTGACATCATCGAAACGATCTATAAAGGTGCAAAAAAAGGGCGTGGTCTTGTTGTCAGCCCAAAAGGTGAACCGTTTTCAGGTGCTGTCAAATGTCTAGGTTTGCTAACGATCGCTCCCCAGATTACTCCACAAGGTACAGGTACTGAAGGATTTCGCGGGCATTCTTGTTCGGTTGTCTCCAACTAGGCCCATCAACTCATTTAGGAGATGTGCTTCAAGGCGCCTTGCGACATACATAATGTCCTAGATAGATGGTCACGGGGCTTTTTGGCTCATTTTCCGGTGGAGATCAAACTGGGCTTTCAATCTACATGGCTTTGATGAAGTTTGTCATAAATTAATAGGCCCAAAACCATTCATTTCGGAACGAGGCGAAAAAAAAGAGCTGAGCTTGGGTACAAATCAGACGATTCACTCTGGATTCTCCACAAATGGTAATAGCGACATCTCTAATAATTAACCAGAATGAAACGGTCTTCTTCTGCCCATAGAACTTATTCTAGACGTGGGTCTACATGCATAGAACAGTTTGTCTCTTCCTTTGGAAGGCAAGTTCAGATCGTTCTTGTGAGAGGCCGCAGGTCAGTTTCCTTATGTGCAGACCATGTCTATCGCATCGAGTGTTTCAAACAGGCTGGGACACTTTGATATCCGGTATATCGATCCTACTATTTGCTAGCAACTTTCATAGGACTACAAGAGACACTAAGGCTTTATTCCTCCGAGCAGGTTAACCAATGTGATTACATGTTCATGACTAGATTTATGGACAGGGAAAAATTTGAGCGGTGGTGACATGATTCAATGGCCTATCTGAAAATGACCTATAATCCCTTAAATGATATGACCGACAATGCTATTACAGTTGGTTCTGTTCACAACGCGATAGAGCTCGTTTGAACATGGAATTAAAAAAACGGCCGTGACATTGATGGCTATAATCGATGAGGGCAAGAATCGCCCTTAAGATTTAGACATGGGGTTTCAGTAGTTGCGATGGCCGTTGTGGGCTTTCCTTACTCTGAGCTCTGTATGGATATGGAAAGGTTGCCACATACCCGGATCGAGAATTGGTTTGGGCGACGCGGTTTACTTATGATTAGCCATGAGGAAAATACTATTTCCCAATTGGATTCCGTCAAGGCATGCGAAAGAAAAGTTGGATCTTCCATCTGGAACGAAGGATCGCCAACCGCGGGTACCTCTTCGACCTATAGTTTAGGAGGAATAGTATCATCTACTACAGCCTGCCGCTCACATCCCCTTAGGGCCGTAACCTTGAAGTGAAGAGATGCAGCGGCCAGGGCTTATTATATGGCTTGTTATGAGGCGTGTTGCAAGAGATGTAGAAGGGTTCCTCATATTGCAAACGTTACATATACGCCCGGCCCATCATCTTCAAACCCATTACAGAACGTTAGTCGAGGCAAGGTACGCTTGCAGGGAACACAATGCTTCATCTTTCATGTGCCCTGCGCATAATATACGCAGGTATTAAGGTTAGCCCGAATACGATCACGTTCGCCTCGCGTTGTATCACCATCTTGGCAGATGAAGTAGGAGGATATTAAGGATCTGACAGGTGACGCAGGTAACTCCGATCACAAAGAAGTATTCGAACGCCTATATTTTAGCCTGCCAGTCAAAGTAGGCATCAGTGTATATAAGTGAGGTGAATGAGACGAAAGAAGCACCTGTGCGTTGGCAGGATCGGACTTGGAGTTCTGGTGCCCGTTTAGCGAGTTGCTTGTTCGGGTTCAATGCGAGTTGCTCGTTGAGAGAGTATCTCTCAACGCAGCAACTCTCCTCTTTTTTTCTTCTTCTCTCTAGCTTAGTCTCTTTGTTTCTACCTACCTAATGAAATATTTCCATCATTAGCTTGAGGTCCCTGACACGCCTACCTTATTTGCAGTCTCTCGACATAATAAACATGCACTTCATAGTGCTAGAACCAAAACTTGCGGAGCTTACAATTGACATGTACGTACGTCTTCAAGAATCCCACAGGTTCCATAGTTGTAGCGATTATTACTGCTATACTCGACTGCTGCCGCTAGTCGTATGTAAACTTACTGATCGTCTTGGAAACCTCCATGAAGGGGCTATGACACCAAAAGCTGCTCTAGCCCTAAGCCCTAAATGTGCTCACCTTTCGTAGCCAGACACACAGCCGAAGTTTTAAGATATATTCTCATCAAAACTCCAACCTACCTTCCACATAAGGCGCAGGATACTCATCTCTTTGCGACCTTACTACCACACCAACCATCCATGATGGCTCCCATTACTGTATGTTGTGAGATCTCGAATCGCTTTGCTGTTCCCCCATGAGTTTCTCTCACTGCCCGCCCCGTGACGAAGCAGGGAGAGAAACTGACGGGACTACGACCACTATGGAACAGTAGGCTAATACCCCATCTTGCAATCTATTAGACTCGTCCCAAGAAACCTCAAAAAGTCACAAAGAAGGTAAATAGTGTTATCACCAAATCAATCATTTGCCGCCCACTTACTGCCCTAGACAAGCAAAACGGCGCTAACACTTGTCTCTAAAGTTCGTGATTAATGCTTCGCAACCCGCGAGCGACAAGATTTTCGACGTTGCCACCTTCGGGAAGTTCCTTCATGACCGGATAAAGGTTGATGGGCGGGTTGGCAACTTGGGCGACAATGTTCTAATCTCCCAGTCCGGCGACGGCAAAGTGGAGGTCATCACACACATTCCATTCTCCGGTCGATACCTCAAGTACCTGTGTGTTTAATCAATAGCCCTCCCAATACCGCAGATGCTTATGATTCCCTGTATAGCACAAAGAAATTCCTCAAGAAACAGCAGCTTCGTGATTGGTTGCGGGTTGTGTCGACCTCCAAGGGAGTCTACGAACTTCGCTTCTACAATGTTGTTAATGATGAAGCGGAAGAGGATGAAGATTAAAATTACGTCTTTGTCACGTCGACGGTGAAAAGGAAGTGTGTATCACTATATCGAATATCTCGAACCTTCCATAGCATTCGAAATTTCTATGATGCCTGTCCGGGTTGAACGCGTGCAGCCTAACTAGATATAATTTGCATTAAATGTCCTGGGCGACCCTTCTCATTTGTGTAGGCTGCGTCTACATCCGACTCGTGAAGCTACATAACGATCAATTTATCATGGCTACGCCCCTAATGTTTAAAAACGATGAATACGGTGCCACTGTCAGTAGACTACGTGCCTAAAATAATAGACTGTCGCCCGAGGTCTCCATCTACCAGGCGAAGTAATAATAATAATAATAAATTGCTACACCGATCGGCCTCTTGGCCACCCGGTCCATCTATCTATGTCTTATATACACCCTCTATGGGCTCCGCTCTTGGGTTTCTGATATCCCTTCTACCATCAAGG
The DNA here is from genome assembly GCA_019804575.2 of Pseudotulostoma volvatum. Taxonomy (NCBI): domain Eukaryota; kingdom Fungi; phylum Ascomycota; class Eurotiomycetes; order Eurotiales; family Elaphomycetaceae; genus Pseudotulostoma; species Pseudotulostoma volvatum. Next base: position 103,308 of record JAHQZX020000003.1, on the reverse strand, counting down.
CGAAGTAATAACTAAATGCAGCAGAATAATGGTCAGTATACTACGTATCGACCGGACATACACATGATAACTATTTTCTTCTCCTCGTCTCTGAATTTTGAATTCTAACCCTCAGCTAGTCCAGTTATTAAATTGCCCCAACGCCTCATACTCTGTATATTGGGTCACTACAACTTGTGTTCTTCCTTACACCTATACTAGTTCATGTCTGTCCAGTTAATAAGAGAGAGCCAGTTGAAAACTCTGATATTTTACAACTATAACATAAGTTCTCATCTATACCATCTCAACGAGATAAATTCTTTTACTTTTTTATTCATCTTTCTGTTCCTTTATGTGGCAATCGTAATCACTTGGTGAGCGCTTCGCTATGGGTTTCCAGAAGCTTAAGGTGGGGGAAGGGGGGGGGGGGAGACTGCACACATAAAATACATATCCCACTCCTTCCTTCTCTTCAGCTTTGGATTCTATATATGATAGTATAGTACTATGGGTCCCTATGGAAGCTCTAGGGAATGAGTCGTTAGAATACTGTGTAAGTTACACACATATATCCGCAGCATGCCGTTCATGATATAGCTAAAAAAGGCCTTCAGCATATACTTATATGTAGTACTAACGCTCAAGTAACGGGATTGAGGCCTTCCGAGTTCGACAGATATGCACTACATTACCTTACCCAACTCAAACAGGCGGTAAAATCGTCGCGAAAAAAGCAATTTCTCCGTCAGCGGGGGAACTGTATAGAATTGGAAGCTCTATCCTAAGCCATAGGAAATCTTGGATGGTTTAGGTATGTACTAAATTATAAAAAGGTTCGAACTCCTCATCGGTCGATCACGTAGTCCGCTGAGTCGACGCGCTGAGACGACGCGCTGAGACCGCAGAAAGCTAGGCGGAGACTTTAAAGCAACAAATACAGAGTGTTAGCTAAGTATGTAGAGGACATAGACGCTAGAGGAAGCTTGGTGGTGGCATTCATGAACGTGACCGGCTACTACTAGTACCTACTCTAGGCTATGAGGGAATGTACGAGCGCCAAGCAGAAATGGCTAATTCGTTCAATTAATTAATAACTTACACGATATATGCTTATAAGGCAGGGCACTTCTCCATTAGTAACATTAGTAACATGTAAAATTCATCGGAGCCCACCTTCAATTTCAGCTTTCAAATATATTGATAGTAGTAAAGTATTTATTACGCCACCCACGACAGTTAAGCATACATGTAATAATAGCTACCTCTCGAAGGCTTATACATCGGACGCATTAATTAATATCGAGAGGAGTCGTTGGAGAAAAGCTCCACTTCTTACTAGATTCTCTAACTTACCTATAGTGATGGAAAACTCTGAGTCCATTAGGTATAGAATAATCAGGAAAAAAAAATTTTTTTGTTTTTCGTTCTTTTCTTTTTCAGATGGTCCAACGATTGTATGGGGGTGCAGAAGCTGAAATTGGGGTTGGAAAAAAAGCTCGAACTTCTCGCTAGATAGGCGACTTTCCTATAAGATCCCTATGGATCTTTAGGAGGATTAATCCCCCCATCATGTAACAAACAAAGGTGTCTTCATGGATGAAAAAGGTCGATTATGAACAGTGACGTTCGATGTGTGTAAGAGAAGCATCGGAAGAGACATTAGACGCTGTATCTGATGTATGTACCTAACTTGTCAGACACCAGATGGTAGCATGGAGCAGTCGCTGCCCGAAAAGGAGGGTATACGTAGTAAGTAGTAATAGTATCTGGTAGCCTTATTAACGTCCGCAGGGCGTAAAACTGGCGGGCCAGGCTGCTAGGTTGACTGAGCAAATTGGCTCGTGACTGACTTTGATGCATGCGGGCTTCTTCAAGAGATTCTTATTGGGAGCGCAGGGTTTGATCCGTGACGTGTATGTACATACAAGAGCCATTTGTCCCTACGGTTTCTCAGTGTTGACCGTTCAGCCCCTCAAGGACCCAAACGAGCGTTAATAACCAGGACATGTTACCAAAATGTCATGGAAGCATTGAGGAAGAGACGGATTGATGCTACTAATGTACTCTAAGGTTGGATATGTACATTACGTAGGCGGAAAGTAACAGCAGAATATCTGCGGGGGTTCAAAAAGCCTATGATGTCATATGTAGTGTAGTTCTCATATACAGGGATTTGATTGGGCGGAATAATGAAGTTCCTAGGCAATGACAACCTGATGGTAATAGTAATTATTACACTAGTCGATGATACATCTGAATGAATTAATTACATTTAGATATGGTGGCGAGTTTTGGGATGCGTTATGGCATTAGCTGGAAAATCTGCAAGCCTCGAACCCCAAATCAGAATGTATGCGGGGGTGATGGAGTGAATATATTCAGGGGTCCGTGCGTTGGAAAATAAGTCTGGAGAAGGATGTGGATATTCTGGCACCTTTTAGCGTATATTCCCTCCGATAATCGCTGCTTTCCGACAGGGCCTACATGGCTGGCGCGCCGAACTTCATGAAGAATTATCATATCATCTCACCACGTGCCGTTAGCTTGGTGATAGTTACAATATGCAATAGCAGGCTAGCCCCTGAGATTATTACATAAAAATGCGGGGTTACTTATTTCAATTTAAAGATAAACTTTGCCAAGAGAATTTAGTTGAGTATATATTTGCGAAGTTGGAGCGTGAAGTAAACAGGGCCTTAGGATAGGTAAGTACCTGTCTGTATCTTGTACAATATATGATAGAAAAATGTACCATGCCTTCCAGGAAGGAGCTCATCACCTAGGCAGCATCATGACTGCCGAGCCCCGCTCAGCAAACCCCTCCGACGAAACCTATCAACAATCTAGGGAAGCAAGAAGGCTATAAAGGAAGGGTCTTAGGCAATAGTTATATTTCTGACAGGTAAAAAGGAGAAAAAAATCTGACGACTATAGACACCATATATATCTATCGTGTCTGTATAGCCTTCTGGGCATGGAACATAAGAGGGGTCAGAGTAAAGCAAAGGTGAAAACTCTTTATACTGAGAGCAGAATATTACAAATCGAAAAACAAATGAGATTCACATGAAGGGGACTAGCTGAAGGGGTATCTTATTTCCATATTTTACCTAACTAACGACGTCCTGAGTGTGAATTTTTGTAATTCGCGCTCACACCACAATCACTTATGTAAGTCCAGGAGTACGCTGGAAACACCTGGGTCGAGTGACACGACGTTCGGGACACCAGTCGTAGTAGTGGATTGTTCATGGCAATGGCGAGAAAAATTCTCAATGAAAACATGACTGAAATCTGTTTAATTTTCTATGCTCCTCGAAACTCCCAGGCGGTATGAGAAAAAAAAAATTTTTTTTTCTTTAAGAGAACATCATCAAAAAGTATGGTATCAATGAGATAGGAAAACAGAGGAAGAGCGCTAAAAAAAGACATGTCAGAGGAATACGGCAATCCAGAAAACAAACTATGTGTGAGATGTAAGAAGGGGGAGATTTATCAACGCCTCTATGTTATTACGCATGTCTCCGGGACCAGGTATAATATGACATGACATATGAAAGGAAAATCATGCATCATAAATGAGAGTGGGAACTAAAAGAGCATCTCGCTTCTCAGACAGCCGTGAGGCGCCGGGGATGTCATCGTATCATTAATGGTTGGTATCCAAATAGACAGGGTGAAAGATGTCTTGAGTGTCCGTAGTACGTGGCACATGGAAAATTCGTGAGGCATAGCTTCGAGTTGATCGTACACCACATCAGTAGACTTTTCATGAATTCTAGATTAGGTTCCAGTCATCCACCTATGCTCCATAACCTCAGAAATGGTGAGTCGGTTATCAACATCCCGGTCGAGCATTTTCCTGATTAGGTCGATACAATCTTCGGAGAAGGGGAGGAATGGAATACGAAGAGGATGATCAAGTATCTCATCGATGTTGTAGAAAGGATTCTCCTTGTATACAATTGTGTAGAGGAGGATCCCAAGAGCCCAAAGGTCTTGCTCTTTGCCCCTGTAGGGCTTGCCTTGGAGAACTTCTGGAGCGGCGTAGTCTACGACATGATTAGATCGGCTATTCATACCAAGGTCCGGAACAAGCACATACCTATAGTACCAACAAAGACGTCAAATGGGCCATTTTTGATATAGGCGGCACTCCCAAAATCGATAAGCTTGATATTGCCATCACCATCCAGAATAACGTTCTCATCCTTGATATCCCGGTGCACCACAAGGGCTTTGGTGTGAAGGTGATGGATTGCGCTGACAACTTGTCTGAAGATGTTTCTGCATTCATCTTCGTCCATGTTGGCTCGTAGCTCGATATAATCGAATAGGTCCATTCCCGGGAGGCCATGTGGCACCATTTCGATATAGTAATTAACCTCATCCTCAAAAAATCCTTCCATTTCAACGATGTTGGGGTGCTTAAGGCCATCGCGACGAAGGTAATCGAGCACATGGATCTCCAATGGTACTGTTCCTAAACGACGGTCCCGGGTCCAAGTATCGACTAGGATCTTCTTCTTAGTGACATATTTCAATACAACTTTTTTCGAGGGGTTTTTCTTGAAGCGGGCTAGTTTCACTTGGCCATACGCGCCTTGACCCATTTCTTCAAGAACGACATAGTCGGAGATTGACTTCTTCTTAGGCGGTTCTTTCCTTAAAGGTGAGACCTTCACCTCAGGTACTGGTTGGCTTGCTTGGTCCGTAAGTGGCTGCGATGCTGCCTCGTTGAGTTTCTGGCTCAGAACGGATAAGGGGGTCTGATTATTGAGTGCTGAGGTCAGGGTATTTGAAGTGCTAGAAGGAGACTGTGGCTCCTGCATAGATAGAGGTTGAGGTGGTGGTGTAGGGAGCCTTGAAACGAAGGTATTCGATGAAAGTCCCTGAGGGCCAGCAGCGTGAATCTGCCTAGAGTATGTTATCCACAATGCGTAAACCACTTCAGTGATAGCGACGGTATCGTTATCATCACCGCTGTCCCTCGGATCGGATCGTTGTTTGTCGATCTTCCGTTCCTGGTGATCTGGAAAAACGCGTTCACTCCTGACGGCGCGCATTTGGACGTCCACCGAAATCTTCGATCCATCCCGATGTTTTCCCGGAAGACCAACAGGATGTAAGAAGATTGATGCCGCGTCAGCCTTGTTTTCCCTCAGGATAGAAAGAGCGCGTGCTCTTCGGAAGCTATGCTCGGGGATCACTATCCCATCAACCAGAGGCACCTTGTCCTCCTCTGTCAGGATCCGTAAGAACTTATCGAAGTCAGGTATCAATTCCGTAATATGGCACCCTTCAAGCCGCTCTCGGCCAAAGAGGGCCGAGGAGAAAACCGAGTTCGAGCTGATTATATTCAATGTAGAAGATGAAAGCACCATCATCCCGGCAACGTGTGGGAAACTGGAAACTCGCAAACAACGGGTTCCAGCAGCGTTTGAGACAGTAGTAGGAACACAAATATCCGCGGATGTGCGAGCAGCAAAGTATTTCATGTCAGCGATAATGTTACTACCATTCTCTGATGGTTCCTCCAGACAAGTTTCAGGGACGCATGGGAGGAGGTCAGTCACGGTTAAACCCGGTTTCCCTAGGATCGGACCCCAGATTTGGTTTAGATCGCCTTGAGCATCCACGAGACGGCCAGTTTCATCATAGCTAATGTATGACACATTCTCGGTAATTTCCTCTAGGACCCAAATTAGGCCACCACGTTTTTCCATGACCCAGAGGCTTGCCGAGCCTTTGGTCCCATTTCGCTTCTGGATCGGCACAACATCCCCACAGAGCAAGACTCCACGAGATTTGCTGGAGGAATGATTCGGGTTTTTTGCAGGCCTTGTACTCGAGCCGAACCCGTCATCGGTCTGGGATCTCCTAGGGTTTTTTTGACGTGAAGGGGGTTTGCTTAGTAGCTGTGCCGTGACTCCATTCCCCATGCCCAAGGACCTTGGGTTGACCGGGCCGAATTGTGGTCGTTCTGACTGGTTCTCAGATTTTACCATCGGATCAGTGCTTGTATCTCGCAGCTTCGACTCAAGCCACTGCCTTCGTTCCTCTTGTACGACTTCTAATATACTTATCTTTCGCACTTCAGCTTGCGTGACCCCGAATACAAGACATGCAAGATCGTTGGCGGCCAAAATCGTCCAAGGCATTTTTGACTCGGTCCTGAAGACCGCTTGCGAGACCGGTGACCACTTGCTGCTATGTGTATGCACTGCGGGGCCAGCCACACCTAACCCGATAGCCGTGATGAAAGGCTCTGCCATAATAGAAGGCTGGGCACAAGTTTCTAGGAGCTTAGTCTGAAGTGACATAATGCTTAAATCCGTGAACGTTCGCTTTAAGCTGACACGCCGGGATGCTGGGGCTGACTTCATCTCTCTCTGGGAAAGGATCTGTCCATCAAGGATTGGACTGAGGAATCGGGAATCGTCGATAGCTTGGTCATTCTGACTGTCACAAGGCAGAGTTTGACTCTGGTCGAGAGTGAAGCTAGGTTCGTTGAATGTCTTCTCGAATATGTTCTCACTATAGACATGTGCCGGTCCCGTGACAGGTCCTCGAGAGAAGCTAGCGTGGATGTGCCGGTTTTCCTTATCCAAAATGTTCGTTTTAGATAGAAGTTCCATCATGCTTTGCATCTCTGCGTCACCGCTTAGGCTGGTCTGCGCATTCAAAGTGCCAGAACCGCTAGCACCCCACCCCAATCGATCTCTCATAAAGTCAATCGACCTTTTTAAAATATTCTGTCGACTGTGAAGGAATTCCTCCGATTGCCTTGCAAAGGAGAACGAATGTAATGACTCACTCGGAAACCGGTGGAGGTCATCGAAGGTTGGATGAATCAAGTTTGCGGGAAAGCAGGCTGAAGCCACTCTCGAGGTAGCTGAGCGTGGAGAAGGATGAGAAGGCTGCAGGGGCACCCGCGATGAGATATCGGGAAGCGTGAATACTCGCGACAAGGGTTGGTGGCGTATTCGGTCCAGCCCAGAGGGTCCAAGTCCATGTTCGGGCTCGAGTAAAGCGGATCTTACGGTGTGGTCAGGTTGCCGTCTGCATTAGATACCAGGGGGGTTTTCACATCTACTCACCTTGTTATGACATCATACTCGGATGAGCAGCAGGTGTCAATAGAAAGTTTTATGGAGGTCTGCTCGTCCGCTGTAGATAGTGCTAAGTTCCCTGTGCTCCTGTTCTTCAGAACCCATACTCCAGCCTCGGAAGCTGTCAGAGGCCTCAAAGAAGGTGACGATAAAGGACTGAGATCATCTGCCATTCAAATTGTTAGCTATCATCCTTTAGAAGTTCTCTGGTTCAGGAGAGACGCGATGGGGTGCCGGAATCCTGTACGCATGGCGGCGATTGATCATGGAAGGCTTCCCGTCTTGTCTCTATTCGAGACTGGATTCCAGACTAAACCCCCCCCTTGACCCTTTGACCTTTGAAACCCCCGCATCCTTCCCGAAGCGCTCGAGTGCTCCGAATTTCAAAGTATAGATCTTAATTTAACCAGTGGAGATCTTCCACCTAAGCTCGCGGATTAAGATAGAAAGAGGCATCTTCGGTGTGAATCCAAAGGAGGAAAGAAAGGTGAACCGACCATCTTGAATGTTTGGCATTTTCGTCATTCTTGCCGGTTTGGGCGAATGAATATTGGTGCTAGGATGTCTAGTAGTTACATGAGATATTCTACCGTGCTAGACAGAGACGTAACGATCGCGGGAAGGAGACGGATAGGGATTCTTTTGATCGTCCGGTGTTTCCTTTAGTCGACCCTTCCAGGAGTCGGCAGAGCCCTTGGTTAAAGATGTTGTGATACTGATCACCAGGACTCTGTCCTGCTTTTGGTGGTCACTGGACCACGTCCGAGGTTGAAAGGTGGCGAGAGCAGCTGCCTTCGACTGGTCAGAAACGATGACCACAGCACAACGTCCGATGACAATACGGGGCGGTTTCCTTTCACTTATTGCAACAGCATTCACATGCGGAGAGGGTCAGGAATAATAAAGATGATGACGGAGGGGTAAATAGTGAAGGACAGGGCAGCGTTTGCTTCAACAGTGGGGGAGGTTTTCGAATTTATTATGAGTATTAGAACTAGTTGCTATTCTATCTCCTAGTTTCCGTAACGCGGCAGAGGATCGTCAGAGAAAAGATCGATCTATGTCTATGGGGGGGACCGTGGACGAAGGGATTCTAATTTATTGGGTGAGGACTTTTGGGGCTTTTTCCTCCCTTGCTTTCTTCGGGTGTCGATTTTGGTTTGTCTCCCTTCAGGTTCTGTCCTTTCGTTGGTGTGTGACTGTTTTTCTTTTTTTTTTTTTTTTTTTTTCCTTTTCCCCAACGATGATGTAACTCGAGCGCTGGGACCGGGTGGACGGTCGGTAACTGACCCCAGGATAATTTTGAGGATGATGATGATGATGATCGGTTCATTCAATCATTTAGATCCTGATTAGATTTTGTCCTCAAAAGGCCGTCCGTTGTACTTGCCATCCCTTTTCCCCCCAGGTGATTTGACTTACTAAATCAATTAAAATTGGTCCCTGTTCAAACCGCGGGTCTTAGCTCGGTAGAGCCAAACCGTGTTGCTTTCCGCCTTTTGGGCCCTCCCATGATAGGGTGGACCGCCCGCTTTACATCATTCTAGGAACCCCGAATCAGTTAGAAGAGATTCAAAGCCAAGAAACACACTGGTTTTAGTGCAAAAGATTATTATTAATGAGAATGACTAACTAACTTTTCTACTAGCAACCTGTCGTAGTGAATATGCGTTGATTGATTGATCTATTTTTTTTTCGGGTTTCAAGTTCTCTCATTGTCAGCCTTTCTTTCTATGGTTCCTATTATTATTCTTATTCTCGACCGATCCGTCAAACTTAAATTTGATTTAAGTATACATGTATATGTAATAAATCACGCCTTTCCTGTTCCGGTTTCAGTCGTCTCCATCATTTCCCCAGTCCCGTGATAGTGATAGTACTGAATGATAATGATCCTCCTTACGATAGCTAGCTACTACTAGTAATTATAATACCAGTGAACCACAAGTAGGGGGATGTCCTGTACATATGATGTTGATGATGTTGATGATGTTGAAACCACGCAACCATAATGGCTTGGTGTGATTTCAATACCTGTGAAAATAGTGTTTTCTATGATATTCGCTATTACTTCATTGCATGGTATGTATGTACTGTACATACGATTATTATATCATACATTGTATCTGGAATCATCATCTCCACGTAGGCTACTCATCACGAGGCCCTCACCGTCGATCATAGTCTTCCCGTGTCCCGCTTCCCGAATGTTTCCAAAAAGGGGACCATGTTTGGGTAGCCTGGAATCACCATTCCGGCTCTGATCGGGTGGTGGAGAGGCAGAACTGATGAAACTCAAATGATCAGTTCCTTCACCAAGCATCCAAGAAAACCCCGACTCCGAGAGCAAGGAACGCGGAGCGGGGCGGACGGGTACAGGCTGAGTACCGTCACGAACATTCGCAATTGCACCTTTCGTTGGGGAGAAACTACTCCCCGATATCGCGCATGGATAAGCAGCAAGGTCTGTTCGATTTTCCGCGGAGGGCGGCTCGAACGCTGACTTACCTTGATCCTCCTCGACTGACTGTAAGATTGTTGCTGCCTCTTCTATCGTATTCCGCTCGGCGGGTGTCGGCAGGAATGGGTTCTCAAGGCAACCCTGCACGGACTGCACCTTCGTGAGCACCTGATCGAATGAATCAGCTAGCTCTATCTCGTTGCCAGCCCGACACCGTTCCTGAATCAGGCGCAATTCATTCACCGCCTCTCCGAGTAACCCTGCAAGAATCTTACTACGGTGTCTGGCGGGTTCGGTCTTCTTAGCCGGGTCTGCCAGCGCGGAAACAAGAACCGATCGAAAATTCGGAGATCCCAAGCGAGAGCTATTCCAAGATCGTGGCATGTTAATACTGCTATCGGTTTGGGCCACGCTACGTCTGGCCTCAGTCATCGCGCCCCGAATAGCCTTGGCTACGCCCCAAGACTCTGCTCGACGTTGGAGACCTTCCGAGACGTCATGAAACAATGTCTCGAAATTGACCCGTACCGGTGATCTGCCTGGAGAGCTACCCTCACTCATACTTCCGGCCTCTCGACGAGTATATTCCGTCTTCCTGGGGATGGGTCTGACTTGGTTTTGAGGTATTTTCGGAGGTTCCAGTGGCCGCCCCGAATATTTGGAAATGATGAAGGCACCCCTCTCAGGCGTCAGGTTTTGTTCTAGATATAGTCCATCGTGCACGATAGTCTGCGGCCCGTGAGGGAGAAGAGGGGGATAGCGGAGTAATGAGGACAAAGCCGAATAATAATCTGCGTCCAAAACTGTTCTAATAATGAGCTCTCCTTTCAGCTTCGCTAGGAATACCACAGGCTACTTACGTTGCCAGCGGATCCGCAGAAGCATAGCAACACAGGTGAAGTCGATCAGATCCAACCGTAATCCATCTGCGAAAAGGAGATCCCAAATTAAAAGAACGTCTTGAAAGGGAAATTCTCGTCCAAACAACAAACGCATCCAACGCCTGGAGAGCAATAAGCAGGTTTTCAACTCGAACAATTTTGTACCGGTCTTACGTGAGAAATATCTGGGGCAAGATCTCCATTGCGATCAGGTGCTTTGCAAGTGAATAGTCGGCAGCCATTAATAAAGTTTGATGAATATGCTGGCAGCGGCTAACGATGGGCGCAATCTCCACTTGGCCCGGAAGAGGCTTTTGGTCACTATGTTCATAGTGGACTCGAACGGTTTGCATCATGCTGCAAAACACGACGAAAGAATCATGCTCGATATAGGTAGTGTCAAGAGACTGCAGTATCAAATCATCATATTTCTCCCCGGACCCTGCCTCAAGAGACTTCTTGTCAATAGCGTCTTGGTCCATGACCCATAAGACAGGAGCAAGCAGTTCATGCATGCCTTGCCGGTACCCGAGATCCGGATTCAACTTGGAGTAAATAAACAAGATATCTAACATCATCGACTTGGTAGAAGACTGGCGAAAGAATAAGTGTTCTTGCAAGCACCTCTCCACATCCTGGTTTATCTCTGCTCTCATCGATTCATCTCGTCGAAGGGATTGCCAAGGTGACTTGCCCGGGACGTCGTGGTCAGGATTACAAGACTGCAGTTTAATAAACGAAGTGAGGGTGGCATACCTCCTCGTCCTCTGCTAACGGATCAATCGCGCATTGTAGGTTGTCTGGATGCTCAATATATTTTAGGAAATGATCCCGCAGCGACGCATACGCACTTCGCGAATATGATATTTGATAAGGCCATGTCGATTGATCTAGGTTATCGTAGACCAGGAGAGCCTAGCACCAATAAGCATCTGAACAGGCCTCTGTGCCCTGATAGGGATATAGACCTTCCAACAAACAGATCTCAAAGATTCGTCGCATAGATTGCCTTGATCTTCAGACTTCAAGGTTTTCTTAAGATCATCAATCGTTTTGACATGGTTGAAGAGTGTGTTCCACCCCTCCCTAGAGGTTACCAGGTGAGTTGAAACTCCTAGCGAGGGGAGCCTATTGCGAACAAACCTAGCTTCATCAATAGTTCTCATCGCATCATATTTCGTAAAATACTCAAGTGATGCCAAAGAATGTGGAGAGAACGTGGAGTGTATACTATACCATGGAGCTCTACATAATAATATACTTCATTATTATATATTAAGACTATCATAGTAATGTAATGTACAGTACATTATACTACCATTACAGTATAGTAGTTATGTATTAATATTATTACTAGAATTCTCGATAGATGGCTTGGTAATACTACTCATCCAACTATGGTAAATTAATTATTTATATCATTACTCGTCACCTATTACATATCAGGAATGACTAAGCTTTTTGCGTACACTACTAGTACTAGTAGCACTTCCTAGGTATATTATTACCTAATTAAAACTATCATACTTGTCACTATAACTATAGAAGTGTCATAGTATATTATACATAGTACTGTAATTAGTATGAAGGTATTATATCTGAATTAAAAGATCGGCTAGTCATTTTCTCCGTCCGTCCAAATAATTAATTAAATGCCCCGCCAATTGGCTGACGTCAATTCGCTTACCGATTGGCATCTTCACGCCATCTGTATAACACAAGGGAGAGAAATCGGCTGTATCCGGAATTGGGCGGAGATGCTAGGTTACTAATAGTTACTATAGTGGGGGTCAATTTTTAATTAGTAATACAACACACGTGATTGTATCACGTGACACGCATCTAATTCCCATCTTATCTTTCTGAAGAGCGTCGGAATGAGTTAGAGGCCTCCGCGAAGCGGCGGTTTCGTTTGAATTTGGAAAGGAAGATGGACATTGAGATGGACCAAGACTCCTCAACCAAGTGTTAAACAAAGCGCTTCCCATCGCTGAGGCTCTTTATCCTGAGCATCAGTTACTTTTCCTATTTGATAATGCCACTAGCCATTCTGTCTATGCTGATGACGCACCGCGTGTGTTACAAATGAACAAGGGAGAGAGTGGAACTCAACCGCTTCTACGTGATGGGTGGTGTAATGATGGAAACACTATTACTGCTCAACAAATGTTCTATACAAGGTAACTGTTAGCCAAATACCAAAAGGGATTCAAAAAGTCTCGGAGGAACGATCCCATTGGCCAAACTGTGAACTTAGGAAGGGTGCACCCAAAAACAGTTCTATGCTCGTTGTGACAGGAGACGGAAGGAAGGTTGCAAAGAAGTGTGAAAGCTTGCCTCCGAAATGCAGCTCGACTGGTCTGTCAATCTTTTGCTTATTACTTGTCCATATAAATGCTAATTAAATCATTTATAGATTGCTGTGCCCGCCGGCTCCTTTCCCTACAGCCGGACTTTGAAGCGCAACGGTGCAAGATAGAAGAGAAACTGATGGACGAGGCCCACCATCACCAGGTTCCTTCCTACCCTACGTTCCACTGTGAACTTAACCATATCGAGTGCTTTTGGTGTCATGCCAAACGATATGCGAAGAAGAAATGTGTCGGAGTCTAGGCATATTAAAATAACATCAAGGCCTGGACTACCGGTAACATCCAAACATTACAGCACTTACC